>CAJVPK010000887.1:0-19454 GCA_910592015.1 Diversispora eburnea | reverse complement strand
AAATAAATAATAAATTTTAAATTTAAATATAAAATATATACATATATATAAAATTGTATTTATATAATATATGTTATTTAAAGTTGTATTCATAAATTTAAATATATTCGAAAAATGTATAAAAATGTATCTAGATAAATTTGAATGGATATATGCAAATATATTTGAAAAATATATTTGAATAAATTCGAATTACACAGATATATGCGAATATATTTAAAAAATGTATCTGAATAAATTCAAATATATGAATATATATGAATATATTTGAAAAAATGTATTCAAATAAATTCGAATGCACGAATATATACAAATATATTCAAAAAATGTATCCAGATAAATTCGAATAAATGAATATATATGAATATATTTACATATTTATTCAGATAAATTCAAATAATTAATGCGAATAAATGCGTGAGTGGTCAAATATATTCAAATATATTCAGTTCAAATATATTTGGATATATTTGTTTTCAAAAATTTCCTAATGTATTATTTTATTATTAAAAACCTTTGAAATTCAATATTAAATTTTTTAACAATAATATAAACCTTCAAAATTCAACAACTAATATTTTAACATATTTTGTTTCAGGTTTATCATTTTCAAATTACTTCAAATTTAATCATTTTCATTGTAATTCAATATATATTATAAAAAATTTTATTTTGTAATATTTTATTACTTTCTAAATTTTTACATAATTTATTATTAATTTTATTATTAAAAGATAATAAATATTTTATAATATTTTTTTTTATTTTTTTATATATTTTCATATGATGACGTAATAATATAGAGTAACTATTTTTTATATAATTTTTAAATATGATGCAGATTTCTATTTTTTGTAATATTATATTACTTGATACTTCTTTCGTCTTTATTCTTTTTTAAAGATAATAATATTTTAGCTTTTATTTTATTTTTTTATAATTTTACAAAAATTTGAAAGATGTTTATTTACCTTTTTAAGATTTTTTCAAATTTCTTTCATATTTCTTATAAATTTTCTATTATAATAATTAAAGTTAATATTATTAATTTAAATTTTCTATTATTTGAATCATTAAAATATATTATATTGTATATTTTTAAATACTTATATATAATTAAATATTATAATGTTTTGTGATTCTAAGTAAATTAATTTTTTTAAATAAATAGTTTAAATACTTATATTGTTATTATGAAAATATTAACAAAGGGAGAACCTGTTATAATTCTAAATACTACTACATAAAACCTTAATGTAATTATTTAATAAAATAAATTCTTTAAAAAAAGATCTTTAAATTATACAAAAAAATTTTAAATTTTTTTACCTTATAAATTTATAGAAATAACTTATTAGTTTTTGTCTCTTCGAAAATATTCTATTGATATATATATTATTAATATTCTTATATTATAAAATAAAATCACATAGGTCAAGTAATAGTATTATAAAATTAATGTACTTGATATAACAACAAAATAAATTATAAGAAGATATAAATATACTATTTTGAAGTGTTTTATAAATATATATTAAAATTAATGAGATATTTCTGAAAGTAAACAAAGTATAAAATATATTTATTTACTTGTTAAGTTATAAAATAAAATTGACGCAAGTCAATAAATATTATTAAATATATTTTAAATTATTACCTTTTATTTGACGTATTTTGATATAACAATAACAAAAATATAAAAATATAAATTTATTTCTTTTTGAAGAGTTTCGTATGATATTGTTTAGAGAGTAAAAGTAGTTATTTTGAAAATAAACAAAAGAATATATAGTTAAATAATAAGTCATATGAGATAACTGATCTTGTTATATAAATAAAAAACATTAACCTTCGAAGAAAATTTTGAAATGATAATCAACAATATGATAAACTTTGAAAGACATTGTTAACAATACAATATCAATTAAATTGCTGTGATAAATTTTAAAGGATATTGTTGACAGTATAATATCAATTGAAAATCGCAGTGATATAAATATAAGTGATGACTATCGAAACAATATATTATGAATATCTAACATAAACAAAGGTTATTGATACGAAATTACTATGAAAATGATAATATTTACAAAATTTCATATATGAAAATATCAAAATCGATAATCTTCGAAGATTATCAATACAAATTTACTACAAAAATGATATTCATAAAATTTCGCACATGAAAATATCAAAATTGATAATCTTTGAAGGTTATCGATATGAATTTACTACGAAACAATAATATTCACAAAATTTCGTCACGTGAAAATATCAAAATCGATAACTTTCAAAGGTTAGCAAAGACCTTTAAAGGATAACATATCGAAAAACAACAAAATACTTATATTAACATTAACTTTCAAAGGTTTTCATTAAAAAAATTTTCTGATGCAATAGGAAGAATTCTGCCAATTGAAGGTTATACTTCTGGATGTGCCTATAATCTTGTGACCTTGCTTGAAAATGTGAGTCCTACGCTATGCTCTGGACAATTATTATAATTATTATATAGTAGTAATGTAATAATAATATTATTATCGTTACTCTTATAACTCCATCTAAATGTTCTATATGATGATTTTATATCTTCAGACTACTCTAATATCAATAATTTACTACGCATGCCATGTAAACAATGTTAATAATGTGCTAGCAATAATAATAACTTTCTTCTTTTACTTTTATCATAGCAATACAAATATAATTTTCATCAAATTATACATTTTTCCTAAGTGCAAGCTCAAAACTAAAACCTTTCTTCTTTTCTTTATATTCCAGCTCATTAAATTTTAGAATATAATTTTTATTTTATTTACGTTTGGTAATAGACGTTACTACTTAAAACTTTATTTAATAAATGAAAATATTAGATAAAATAAATCGAAAAAATAAATATAATTTTTATAAATTCATAAATTCATTAATTACATTAATTACATATTGATTTAATTATCAAGTATATTATTAGTTGTAGTTAATAATAGTAATAATAAAGTAATTTATAAATAGTGGTAGC
Source organism: Diversispora eburnea (assembly GCA_910592015.1). Taxonomy (NCBI): domain Eukaryota; kingdom Fungi; phylum Glomeromycota; class Glomeromycetes; order Diversisporales; family Diversisporaceae; genus Diversispora; species Diversispora eburnea. The sequence goes on along the minus strand of CAJVPK010000887.1, from coordinate 16,435 downwards.
GGTAAGTAATTATTATGGTAATAAAGTAATAGTGATGATAATAATAATAAATAATATTATAGTAAGAGAGTTATTCGAATTAAACTTTTTTTTTTATTTAAAATGTGAATTAGACTTTTTTTTTTATTTTAAATAATTTATAGATTCACAACTTTCATTTCTCATTATTCAAACTTCATCTTTCAATAAACAAAATAAAACAAATTTATCGTAATTATTCAATATTCAAAGAATAAGAAGAAGAATAATTTCTTAATTTATACAATTATTTTGAATTATTATTATATATATGAATATGAATCGTCGTGGTGGTAGAAGAGGAAATAATAATTATCGTGGTCGCCTTTCACGTTCATATAGTGATAGAGGAGGACTTAATTTTATGGAAAATAATAATGAATCCAATTATCTTTCTCCTCCTTCTCCTATTGCTAATGTTCCTAATACAATTTCTTCTATTGGAAGTGATAATAATGGAAATTTCCGTGTTAATCGAAATTTCAATAATAATAATAATAATAATAATAATAATAAATATTCTCAACAACAACAACAAAGAAAATGGAAGATTTAAAATTATTTGAATATATTTGTAAAAATTTCGAAAATTATAATCAAGATAAACGTAGTTTCTGTCAACATTTAAGTAATATAAGTAATCAGCTCTTTACTATGCGTCGTAGACCTGAAAGTATAAAAAATCGATATAATCTGATGCTTTTCTAAATATGGATGAGGATAACCTTCCTAGTAGTAGATCCGATCAATCTTATCCAATCACAGAGAAATTTCGATCGTCAACTAATATTCCTTCACTTGATGTATCTTCTATTACAACTTCTCAAAGTAAAAATGTCTATAATTCTCTTATTGGAGCTCTTGAACTTAGAAGACTTTGTGATGAACATTACACAAATAATGAACAGAAGGAACGTAATCAATCTCATGAATCTGAGGGAAATAACAAATATCTTGAACATACCACACACGACAGAATTATTAAGAAATGTGAATCAATAGAGTATAATGTTACTAATGAATGTCATAATTATAATATTTCTCTTAAGAATGTTAAGCTCTCTGAACCTTTTTTAAAGGAAAAAAACTCCACAACCTTTAACAACCTCTAATAATATTTCAAAAGAACTTTTTTTTCTCAAAACGCTTACTCACGTGATCAAAAGACTATTCTCACTCTTAATTCCTCACCTAATTCTCAACTAATTACTCAATCAAATGCTCAACCAATTACTCAACCAATCACTCATCAACTAAATGCTCAACTAAACATACAACCAAGCGATCAACCTAATTCTAAACTAAATTCACTAAATTCACCTAATTCATCACAAGATTTAACAAAAAATGATGTTTCGGATAAAAATATTATTCAAAGTTCAATCGATTCTTCTCAAAAAGAAATTGAACAACAAACTCAATTGAAACTATTGAAAATTTTATCGATTCTCCACCTCAAAAAGAAACACAATCAAACTTGATCAACTCAATCAATTCAATTAATTCAATCGATTCACCTCGATCAAAATCATTTGAAACTTTTGTTCAAAATTCCATCGATGATAATTTTTCTCAAAAAGAAGTTGACCAACAAAATTCAATTGATGAATTAGTAACATTAAAATCATTATCAACAACAATATCGCCACCTGCTTCTTCAATTCAAGATTCTACAGATTATTCAGTGAAAGTCGAAGTATCATCACCATTAATTGCTTCATCTGATTTCACCGAATTCGTGAAAGATTAAACTTTATCAACTCGCGAATCAATTTCAATTAACTCTTTATAAGTAATTTCAACTTTATTAAATACCAATGCAACAAATTCAAATATCAAAAATTTAAATTCCAATGCCATAAATTTAGATATTAATTCTATGAATACTACTATAGATGCGAATATTATAGATGTGAATATTATACAGTAAATGTGAATAATAATACAGATATGAATTCAAATAATAATAATTCAGATATTTCGGATATTTCTTACTCTTCCTTTACATCACCAATATCTCCTACACCTCCATTGCCACCTATATCATTATCTTTACATAATGGGAGTAACGACCGATCATCAATTTCTCGACCAAGATCTTCAAAATCTTCGCCCATGAGATCATCATCCCCACCAATGTCTTCACCCACGAGATCGTCACCACCAAAATCTTCAAAATCTTCGCCAAAATCTCCAAAATCTTCACCATCTGCATCTCCTGAACCTTTGGAATCTCAGAGTTTTTCTCAACAATTAGAACAACAACAACAACAAATCCATATCACTTCACCAAATTCATATACTCTTTACAATAATGCAGCAGCAGCAGCTGATGATATTATAGAAAATCCTTTAAATTCATTAAAATCTTCTTCAAATTTTAATGATTTCGATGATGTCATGGAGAATATGAGGATATATGTCATTATCGCTCAAAGTATTTTAAATAGAAGAAAAATGAAGGACGAGGATGCCGATTTGAATAAATTTAATAAATTAAATTCTATTATGAATCTCGTTGAAGAAATTCAACAACCAGAGTAAACATAATAATGACGATAACATTACCTTTACATTTACATTTAGTAATCACATATTATTAATTATTATTCATTAGTTTCATTTAGTAGTTATTATGAAGTTTAGTAATTATTATTTATTTAGTAATTAGAAATTATTATTATTATTATTATTGTTTATTGTTATTTAGTGGTCAGTTAGCAGCAATTAATTAACTTTAACTTTATTTAACTTTAAATTTATAAAAGTATAACAAACTGATAAACTCATTTAGTTTAATTATTTTACACATTACCGCTAAATTTTAAAATTTTATTTCCCGAGCGTTTGACATTTTAACTTTGACATTTAGTACATTTAGTATATGCTTAGCATGTAACAATAACAATTTGTAATTGGGCAAATTTCTTTTTTTTATTTTATTTTTTTCATAGAAAAAATGTCGAAATGAATAATAATAAAGCAGAATATTATTGTATATGTATAAATAAAAAAAATATTTATCATATTTATCATATATCGAATGTAATTACATAATACAACAATATATTCACACAATAAGTATTTTGAAAGTATTTTTTTATTGTTTCTAACGATTACGGTTTTTTCATTAAACATACGTTAACATATGAGTATAAAAAAGTATAAAATAATTGTTTCAATAATAAATAAATAAATATAATAATATAACTGCTAAAGATTGATTCGATTAAAGATAATCAAATAATAATCAGGAAAGATAAGATTTGTTTTAAATGAGATAATGCATGATGATATTGATAACATTCCACATTTACTATATTTGAAAATATGGTTATCTTGTGATCCTTTGATTTCTTATTTTATTTCAGAGGCTTTTTTTTTAGTAATAAATTGATAATAATTAATAATTAATAATAATTATAATTTATTTGATTATAATTAAATTAGGAGGGAGAAAGTATCAAGAAGAAGAAATTCCATATTAGAAAGAGAAATACGGTATCGAAATGTTATATTATAATATAACTGGAAGAAATTATATATAAGAATAAACTATTATTTATTTTAATATGAATGAAAAAAGGGAATTAAAAGAAATTTAAACAATATATTATATACTATATGCATATAGATAAAACGTTGGGGTAAAGGAGGCGTAAATGATAAATAATGCTTGCTCATGTGAGAAATGTAAGATATATGAGAAGTATGATCGAACATTTTAATTTTTTTACGCCTCATGTATTCATCATGTATTCATCATGTATTCATCATGTTATTAATCATTTATTAACGTCATGATACTTATTTGTCATGATATTCATTTTGTATTCGTCATGATATTTTATGATATTCATTTTGTATTCAAAATAGATAATATTCAAACAAAGATAAAAATACATAATATATATATATAAATATATAAAAATATATAAAAATATATAAAAATATTACTCATTTATTCACATATATGTACGTTGATGATATATTTACAGAGAAACACGAATATAATCATCATTTTTAATCAGATCATCAGCTGTAACCTTAAAATTGAGTTTTTTTATTAACGGCAATTTTATTACAATGATAAAATTTTCGGCAATTTATTTAATTGCATTTTTTGGTTGTCAAATTTTCAAAAAAGACTTGATTTTATCATTGGTTTATTATTTTGGATTATTTTTTATTTATTATTTGTAGATTATTTTAGATTATTTTTGATTTATTATTGGTTCAATATTTAATTAAATATATATATATATATATATTTTCTATATATTTAAAAAAATTTCACACACACACACATATATATGTAAATATGCATATTATATATGTGGCATACTAAAAAGATAATATATGATATTCTAAATATGTATACATATAGAATGTTATGCAGATGATAGATATGATAAAGATAATATTGATATTATCTATATCTAAACATTGATCTGATATGATGGAAGATTATTTTATATTCAATAATATAAAAGGGTTAGTAATTTTAGTATAATACGTTTGTATTCCATTTCTTTTTTTATTCCTTTTTATTTATTTATTTTTTTTTTATTCTTAATTCTTTTTTCATTCTTTTTTCATTCTTCTTTCATTCTTCCTTTTCATTCTTAGTGAAATGAATGAATTAGAGAGGATCACATCTTATCTTTGTTCATTCATTCCATTTTTTAACTAAAACATCACAGGATAATTGTATTCACCCTTACGTTTAACCTGGGGTCCTCGATATGAGATATAGGTAATAATTTTCATGCAAGATAAGAATTGTGTCCAATAGATAAATTAATGTTGAATGATTGAAAAAATTTTGTATAACAAGAGAAATACCAAAAAATAGAAATTAGAGAAGCTGGAGTTAGTACACGTTTTATGTGTTATTGTGTGAGTTTTGTGTGGCTCAATTTTATTGGTCCTGCTTTTATAAATTCCTTTGTTTATTATATTATTTTTATTTGTAAATTTACACCTTATTTATAAAAAAAAAAAATACATTTAAATCAAGTCCGAAAAAAAATAAAAATTAAATAAATAAAAGAATATTACAAATATTACAAAATAATTATCAAAAATAATCAAAAACAATCTAAATGATCAATTTTTAATTTTTAATAATTTCCAACTTTGTCATACAGACTCATCAATAGCAAATTACGTAAATTGCGTTACTTTGCATATCCAAAAAGATTGATTGGTTAAAAAATATTATTTTTAATATTTAATATTTTTATACAATTTATAGTTAAATATAGTTTATACATATTAAATATAGTTTATACATATTAAATACAGTTTATTATGGTTTAAAGTTAAAAAGTTAAAGTATTTAAATCAAGCTTTTTATTCACACACTTGTAATCTGATTAGTCTCGACTTATCTGTGCATGCGAGTTGCTTACTAATAAATAAGTTCTTTAGCATTCTTTTGATACGTTCTTTCGTAAATTCGATATATTCGATATATCTATTTATTAGATATATTCTAATGTTTATAGTATAATAGTATAATAAACGTATGATTTTTCTTGTTTTTTATTTTTATTTCATTTGTATGATATTTGTGAACGATCAATTTGATGATATTTTTGTAAAGAAAATGGTAAATCATTCGTAAACATTCGTAAACAGCCGTCTGTATTAAATAAATAAATAACAGTTAATAGTAAAAGGATAATAATACATAATAAATAAATAATAGTAATAATTAACAATAATCGTAATACTGTATAATAATTGAGAAATATTCTAGAAAAATAATACCTAAAAAAGATAATCTCTTATAACATTTACTGCAGTGTTACATCGTAATTTTATTATTATAAATAATAATAAATAATAATTAGTATTATTACAATTATTACATGATATAATACGATATAACATCATCATTATGATTCACCTCCTCGAAAAGAGTCTCGACTTCGAAAAAAAAAATGAAAAAAAAAAGATAAGAATATTTAATATATATAAATATATAAATATTAGTATATAAAATATATATAAATATATTAATGTATATGTATATATATGTTTATATATGTAAACATTGCAAACACGTATACATGAAATTTTAAAACGTAAAAATAAATAAAACATGATAATAACATGCTTAGTTCAGTAGCACGAGAGATTATAATTGATTATAATTCCAGATAATCAACATCTTTTTTATCATCTTTTCTTTCAATATTTTCATTCTCATTTACTTATTTATTATTCTTATCATTTACATCTATTTATCATTTATACATATATTTTATCGGTTACATATATTTACATATATATGTGCGTGTTGAAACTACATTTTTTATTATTATTACAGAGCACATTTTTGAAAAAAAAAAATTTTATAAAAAAATATTAATTCTTATGAGCATATTATACGTTCTTTAAGTGAGATCAAAAAAAAAAATAAAAGATATATTTATTTTAAATGTATAATTAATGTATTTCCCAAATTTTGAATAGTATTAATATTAAACTCTAATAATTGACTCAATTTTTGTTATATTTTTTTTTTGTTATATTTTTTTTTTGTTATATTTTTTTTACCTAGTTATCATTTTGGTAATCACTTTGGTAATCACTTGGTAATCACTTGGTAATCACTTGGTAATCACTTGGTAATCACTTGGAAGTAATATTACTCGAAGAATTAGACTTTCAGTCTTAATTGTATATGTATCACAATTGTATATATCACGTGGATAAAACATTAAAAATTTATTTATTTATATAGGGGGTCTAAGATAAGAATTAGAATATTTTTGGACAATATTACATTTTAATTAATTTAAATTTATATTTTAAACGTAATTGTTTAACAACATGAACAATGTTAAGCAAAGAAATAATTCTCACATGTTAATTATGTAAATTAGATTATTGGATATTGAACTTGAGAATTTATTTTGTTGTCAATGAGATTATTGAATATTATTGGATATTATTGGATATTATTGAATGATTATTTGATTGATTTTTAATAGACAGTTAAATAATATTAGCGATCATCACTACATATTATTATTAAATATCATTTTTACCTAATAAAATATTAAAAAATACCAAAAATAATCAACTTTTAATTTTAAAATTTTAAAGTTCGTCATTTGTAGTCAATTTAGTCAATTTCTAGTCAATTCCAATTAAATCCTATATTTAGGTGTTTTTAACACTTTTATAAGGCTCCGTGAGAAGCTTTATTTTTAAAACATAACACAAATTTTTATTGGATGTCATATTTATCAAGAACGAGATTAAATAAAAAAAACCTGTTGGATGAATCGAATTTGGCTTATCTCTTGGTTACTCTATTTGTTTATATGCAGAATAATAATTCAATTATGTAATGATATAGATTTTTATTTATATGTTTGATAATATTTATCGATAATTACGCAGAGAATTTTTACTCAGTGATATCTGTCTCAGTGCAGAATTGAAACTGATACAAACAAAAATCATTATAAAATGCAATGCTGCATCACCACTCCTTCATAAATAAATTTTCCTAAATTTCCAAAATTATCTAAAACTAAATTTTCTTTTTACCAAAAAAATTGAGAATCCCTCCCCTAAAATTTTTGTGTCAATAAAATTTCTTTTTTGTAATTCTTTTTCTCCCAATAAGAAGAAAGATCGATAAGAAAGATAAATATTTTTTTTTTTTAAAAAAAAAAAAATACAATAAACACGAAAAAAAAAAAGATTTCTTATCAAATTATCGCACTTTTGAAAGTAAGTTATTATAATCTCTATAATCTTATCTTATTGTATACTCTTTTTAAAATAACTTCAAATAAATAAAAAAAAATAAAATAAAATAAAAAAGCAAAAAAAAAAGGTTTTACAATCATTCCTATCATCTCTTATCGTTTCTTCTTTAAAAGAGATAAAAAGCCCAGATTTTTTGGTAAAAAAATTTTCAAAAATCTTCTTTCAAATTTTTGCCTTCGTTCTTTATCTTTATCTTTTTCGTCTCTTAATAATACTATAAATAAAAAAATTATTATTATTTTTTTTCCAAAGTACTGCGTTAAAAAATATATTAAATATTTCATTCTCTTTTTAATTAACTAATATTATTGTATTTTTTGATTTTTAGTTTTTTCAAAAGAGACTATTCGCTAATTTCGTTAGCGTTCTCCAATCGTCCAATGCATAAGTGGACTGCTATTACAAAATATTCTAGACCTGCTACCACTGACCGCTCTCTTGCTTTATACCACATTGAAAGCCCAACCTTCATCTAGTAATAACACTTATATAATCTAATAAATTAGTTACCCTTCACCTCGGCAAAAAATACTTCTCTTCAGAAGTATCTTTCTTAAATTGCCAACTGTCCTGTCGCGTATTACAAGTCAACCCATTTTTCTCCTACTTTTAAATACCTTTTATACAAACAGTAGCAAAAAATACATTGTTTTTTTTTTGTTTAAAGCTTCTTATTTTATAAACCTTCCTGTGATTAATTATGGAAGTTCAACACCACCTTTCCTCTAATAATAATAATAATAATAATAATAATAATAATAATATTTCTGAAAGTTATCAACAACAACAAAATCAGCAACAACAGTTTCAACAACAACAGCACCATCATCCTCACCACCATCACCACCACCACCACCAACAACATCAACAACAACAACAACAACAACAACCGCAACCGGAACAACCGCAACTGCAACCTATTCAACATATGACATCTCTTAGTCGAAAAGGTTCTTCAGGTTCTCTGTCACCACGTTGTAAAACGGAAGGTCATGGTGTATCTGCTACGGTTTGTGCCAATTGTGAGACTACAACCACACCACTTTGGCGAAGAGCTCCAAACGGAGAAACGATTTGTAATGCTTGTGGTTCGTAAATTTTAAATTTTAAAACATTTGTTGAAAATTTAAATGTAAAAATTTTATTTATATTTTTATTTACATTTTTATATATTATTATATTATTATATTTTTTATAGGACTTTATCTTAAAGCTCGTAATACGGTTCGCCCACCTTGGTTAAAGCGTAATTCCATCAAAAAGGCTACACCTATCATTCCCGAAGCTCCCGAAAATCTCAATAATGGAGGAACTTGCCCAGGGGACGGTCATTGTGATGGCACAGGGGGTTCAGATTCTTGCAATGGATGCCCCGCTTATAACCAACATCAAGTCAATCGTCAAACTTTAATCTGTACTAACTGCGGTACAAATACTACACCTCTTTGGAGAAGAGACGAAACTGGCAATACAATCTGTAATGCTTGTGGACTTTATTTCAAGTTACATAACGTCCATCGTCCAGTTACAATGAAACGATCAGTTATTAAACGTCGAAAACGTGTAGCTTTGGCTACTTCCCCACCACCATCTTCTACCACCACCACCAATACTACTACTACTAGTGGTAATAATAGTGATAATAATAATGACAACAATAACAATAATAATAATAATAATAATAATAATAATTCTGACAATGAATCCACACTTCGTAAAAGTCGAGTTCATCATCATCATCATCATCATCCTCCTACTCCAGCTTCCACTTCTGGTTCTGAACGTGGATATATTTCTTCTGAAGATGAGATTTGTTCAATTGAAGATTTATCATCGCCAATTAGTCGTAAGAGAAAAGTAGATGATTATTCTGTTATCAATAAAAGACGATGTGGAAATAATGGTCGACAAATTCTTGCAATTGAAGATCATTATAAACATAATAATAATCATCGTCATCGTGAGCCAATGTGGAACAATGATAATGATGAACGTCGTAGAAGTTTGACACCTGTTGAACCATCTTTGAATTCAGGAATGCAAGTTCTCATTCATCAAGGACGTCTCATGGGAACTCCGACTGTTCCTTTACCATCCGTTTTTTCCGGTCAATATAATAATAATAATAATAGCAGTAACAACAACAACAACAACAATAAAAATAATAATAATAATGATGGTTCCAGTTCACCTGTTCATTATACTTCTGGTAATTCCGCATCTCCCGCTTTATCAACATCATCATTATCAACAAGTCCAAATTCATCAAGTTCTATTTCTTCATTATTGAATCCTACCACACCTCAATTACCTCCAATTAATTCCATGTCAAATGTTATTACTTCTAACGATATGTCAACAAATAATGTTATGGAGTTGAATCTTCATCGTCATTCTCGTCATTCTTCACCTCAATTAACTCAAAATGTAGTTCATCCTATGATTACCCCTCCTTTGACTACTGCAACTTCTCCTATTAATTCTGCACCAATTACTAATGCAGATCCTAATCTTACTCAAGAAGTTTTACAAGCTCATCGTCAAGAATTGCAACGTGAAGTATCACATCTTAGTATGTTATTGAATAGAACCACAGCGATTTTAGTTGATTTAGATCAAGCCATGGCATCAGCCGCTTCAGTTCGTGGACCTTCCGATAATAATAATAATAATAACAACAATAATAATAATGGAACTCACTATAATAGCGTTGGATTACCTTCGCCACCTCTCAATGCCGGCACCAACCAAAAATCTTATATTTCAAACATGTCAAATGTGACCCTTCCTCCTCTTTCTCCTTAAAAAAAAAAAAGAAATAAGAAAAATCAAATTTTATATATGGAATAATAATAATAATAATAATAATATTGGTTTAATAGAATCTATAAAAGAACAACAACTCCTCAATAATAATAATAATAATAATAATTTATCACAATGAAATTAATGGAATTAATGCTGTTGTCTTTTTTTTTTGCTGATTATATTTTATATAATATTTACTTTCATTTTTAATCTTTATATATTTTTTAATATTTATATACGAGCGGTCAGTCGGGTCTGTATTTATTATTATCATTATTATTAGTCTATTAATATCATATATATAGTAAGATGAATGCAAAATGTCTTATTGATATCTGCATTCATTCATTTTTTTTTAATTTAGAGAACCAAATATTAGTTAAATATGTTAATTTAGATTTTGTTGTTTGTTGATGATGGAATGAATTATTATTTGCTTTTTAACAAAAATAATTATGTTTTTAAATATGAGGTACAAAAATTATATATATATAAAAATATATAAAAATATATAAAATTCATATTAAAAAAAAATATTTAAAATAGATATCAATGTTTTTTTTTTGTGTTAAATGGCCTTTTCTTTTTTTTTTTTTAACAAAAATGTATACAAAAGCAAAAAAAAATACATTTATTCATATATACAATTTTATATATTTGCTTCATAATTTAAATAGTATTTCGAGAAAGTCTTTATCATAATTTTGATTTTTATCTTTTTTATTTTTATTATTTTTATTTTTATTATTTTATTATTTATTATTTTTATTATTTTTATTATTTTCTTGGGGGTTTTTTATTCATTCATTCGTTTCGTGCAGGTTTTTTATTATTATTATTTTCATTTCAATTTATTATATATTACCAGAGTTCCCCGGAATACTGGAATATTATTTTGGGCTTCTTGGGTTGGTTATTGTTTTATTTAAATTAAGCACGAATACGAAAATTTATTTTTTATGATATACATATATATATACCGTATTGATTTTTTTTTTTCTTTAAATTTAAGAAAAATGATCATCAAATTATTTATTTTTTTACAATACGTATATATACAATATGTTCTTTTTTTTTCTTTATTCAAATTTTTTTTATATTGACCTTGATTAAATAAAGTGAATAACTTGAAATTTAAAAAAATAATAATAATAATAAATAATTTTCAAATTGTTTAAATTGTTTTATATATGATTATGATTGTTTTTTTTTGATCAAGATAATTGATTAAATTTAAATTAATTAAATTAATTAATTAATTGTTGAATTAATTTTGTGTCACTGAGAATATTGTTATCCAGATTACGATTTCAGGATTTTTTTTTTTTAGTTATCAAAAGTTAATCAAAGTTAATCAAATATCAAATTCAAAAAATTTAAATTATGTCTACTTCAGATTCAGATCTTCCATATGCTGCTGATGCAGAGTCCTCTCTTTCCCATGAAGAATTGAATGTAAGTGTTTTTTTTTTACAGCCGACGACGAGAATTATGATTATTTAGCAGCATAAACATTCACAAAATGTATTTTATTTATTTTATTTTTATTTGTTAGGTACTTAAAAGACAATTTGAACGAGAAGGAAATGACGTAACAACACAAACTAAATTTAATTATGCTTGGGGTTTAATTAAAAGTAAAAAGAAACCTGAACAACAATTAGGTGTTCGGTTGTTTGCAGGTTAGAATATATAATATAATTTATTATATTATATTTGATATTATATATATATATCTATATATCAATAATAATTTATATTAATTAGAAATCTTTCAAGAATCAAGGGAACGTCGTCGTGAATGTCTTTATTATCTTGCATTGGGACATTATAAATTAGGAGAATACACAAGAGCCAAAGAATTCAATAATCAATTATTAGAAAAGGAACCTAATAATATGCAAGGTCAAAGTTTAAAACAACTTATAGAAAATAAATTAAACAAAGGTATGAAAAATATTAATATATAATTTATATATTACATAATATTTGTAAATATGTTTATCTATATTTATATGAGAATAAAGTGAATTACATATTAAATTTTCATGAATTTATATTTCTATATTTCTTTTTTTAATAGAGGGAATTGTTGGTGTAGCTATTGCAGTTGTAGCAATTGCAGTTGGTACAGCACTTTTTGCATTAGCAAAACCCAGAGGAAAATAATAATAAAAAATGAAAATAAATTAACAACAAACGATCACTATTCTAATCATTTCTCATTTGAAAATATTTATATATATTTAAATATTTATGTATTCGAGTATTTGAGAAGAAAGAAGAAGAAAAAAGCAGGCAGAAAAGTGAAAAAAAAATGAATTAATTAATATCTGATATTTGATATTGATATTGATATTTGATCTCAATTAAATTAATTAAATTAATTAAATTAAATTAAATTTATTATTTTTTTGATCTCATCAAGAAAATAAAATATAAATTATATAAATAGATTATCATGTGAATTTACAATATATATTATAATAAATTATAAAAAAATTATGAAATTAAATGTATTAATATAAATATATAACAGTATATAATAATAATGTTGTTATCTTATAGATTCTTCAAGATTTCTAGTTACTGTATCTAATTCACAAGTTTGTTGAAAACTATTTATATATTCTATTTTGAAATAAATTTAATAAAATTAATATAACTTTAATAATTTAATAAATCAATCAATTAATCAAATTAATCAACTTACTGACTACTGCTTTCTTGTTTGATTCTTGTAACTCACCAGCTAATAATAAAAATCATAATAAAAAATAATAATATATTATATATTTTGATAGATCATAATTATAAATTTAAATACAAATAAAGAAAAAATTAATAAAATTATTTACCTATAAATAATTCATCTAAAATATAATAAGCCTTATCAAAATTGTAAATAATATCTAATTCACAAACATTTCCAAAAAATTCATCAAGAACTTGTACATAACGATGAATTGCTTCTAATACATATAATTCATTCTCATCCCAATCTATACCAGCTGCAAAATAAAGACTTGCATATCTATTATTATTATATTATTTAAAAAATTTTATTGAGAATAAATTTATAAATTCATTGTAAATTCAATGTAATAATTGTAATAATTTTTTACCTTTTATATATCACCTAAATAGTTAAAAAATTTAAAAAAAAAATTTTTTTAACGAAAAGATCAATTATTATTATTGTTGTTATTATTATTATCTTCATTATTATTCCAACCGAGTAATTAATAATATCACTAATAATAATTATTGAGAATATTATCGAAAACATTATCAAATAATAATAATATTATTATTAACATTTACCTTATGTTGACCATGTTCCAATACATTACACATATTTCGTTTTCGAGATAATATTAGTGTGGTTAAGTCATTAGTAAGAGTTGTTTTATCTTTATCCGAAAAGTATTGATACCATTTCTTTAATCGCATTTTCCCATGTCGACTAAAAATAAAAATATATAAAATCTATTTATGTTTCAAAATTAGCATTATTTTCAGTAAATACTACGTAGTGAAAATGTAGTCAAAATGTAGTCAAAAATGTAGTGAAAATGTAGTGAAATATAATGGAAATTGTAGTAAAAAAACTTACCATGATTTTGTTTTTTTTCTTTACCTATATTAGAAAGTATCCCAGATACTAGTCGAACGAAAAAAAACGACTTCGGTTAGCAAGATATTTCTAAAAAAGAAATTCGAGTATAGTGTCACATGTTCATATTATATAATACTGTCTGAGATAAATATATTTTGTGCATTTTTTTACATTTTTCAATTTCGCGATTTTCTACTAAGATATTTCTATAATAGATAAGACGACCTTGTTCTTAGCTACAAAATGTATGTGCTTCATCCCTGTAGCACCAATATTCACAGAGTTATTTCAGTTTAAAGAAAAACGTCCGTGAAAAATCGTGCCGAAAATTCATAACGCTAAATTCCGCAGTAATTTCGTGGAAATTGCACGGACGTTTTTTTTAAATTGAAATAACTTCGCGAATATTTATTCTACGGGGATTAAACACATACCATTTTGTAGCCAACAACAAGGCAGTCCTATCTATCATAGAAACATCTTAGTAAAAAATCACTCTATGTTTAAATGAAGTTGAAAAGATCTAAAAAAAAAATTTTGGCACAAATTTTTGTCTCCTAAAATTTCTTGATGTATTATAGTTAAATTTTATTTTATCTAGTTTGAAATTTAAATATTATAATAATTAACCTGGATTGAATATAATTTGGATAAAACCAGATGAAATCTGAAAAATAGATTATGACAATTAAACCTATTTTATCTAATATCAGATAAAAAAAAAATTTAGTGAGTTATTTATTTTCATCTGAATATTCAATTTAAAAGTAATCTGAATATCCAATTTGCTTAAAGGAATCCAATTCCAATCACCAGCTCCATAAAACAAACCTAAAGAAATATCTATTGACATTACAGGTCAAATAAAAAAAAATGAACAAAATATTAAATACAAATAGGCAAAGGGATATGCTAAGTCTGAAGTAGTGTTCTGATCCTATTTCAAAATACAATCTGAATTAGATTTAGATTTTCTAGATCAAATCTGAATTATAAATCCTTATCCTTAAATATTTATAATTAATTAGAATAAATCTGAATCCATCCTTATTTTTAGGCTCCATCTTTATTTTTAAGATTTATTTTTATTTTTAGGATTATTAGTAAATTTTTTTAGACATTAACCTTTGAAATATTTTTGTTTGTTTTGAAGGATTTTTTATGTTTTTCAACTTCACTCGTGAATTATAAAGTGTAGAGTGATTTTCTACTAAGATATTTCTAAGATAGAAAGAAAGACCTTGTTCTTGGCTACATAACAGTATATGATTCATCCCGGTAGCATTGATATTAGCAGAGTTATTTTAGTTTAAAGAAAAACCTCTGTAAAAAAATTGTAATCCAAATTTTTTACACGATTTTTTCACAGACACTTTTATTTAAACTAAAATAACTCCGCGAATATCAATGCTACCGGGATGAAACATATACTGTTATGTAGCCAAGAACAAGGTCTTTCTTTCTATCTTAGAAATATCTTAGTAGAAAATCGCTCTACACTTTATAATTTGCGAGCGAAGTCAAAAAATATAAAAAATCCTTTGAAAGTTAATGTCTAAAAAAATTTACTGATGATTTATCTTTATTTTAAAATCTATTCTTATTTTTTAGGATCTATCCTTAATTTAAATTTATTTTTATTTTTTAAATTATAATAATATTTTGAAATTATATTCCTAAATACAAAAAATATAGAATGTCTAATTTGGGTAGATAGCACCTCTCTTCTGAACTGATACTTTTCTTTTAACTTTAAAATAATTTAAAATCTTTTGTTAATTTTTGAGATATCTAGATTATAATATATTCAGTAAAACTTACTTTTTTTTTAAAATTAAATTATAATAAAATGTCCAGTGACTATTTTTTCAACCTTCAAAAAGCTCCAAATATTTTTTTACTAAGTAACTTGCTTGCAGTTACTTTAAGAATATCATCATTCAGATATATGTTTTCAATTGATTTGCTTGTAATTTCTTCAATAATTTTTTTTTTTCAAAATATTATGAGTGAAATAATTTTTTTTTAAATAAAATAAAATAAAATATTTACTTTAATAAATGTTGGATTATACATATTATCACTTTCTTTCATCATTTTACTTCTCTCCATCATTTTTTGGATGTCCGAAACTTCCTTTCGAAGGTCTCCAACTTCCTTGTCAATTTTTTTTAAATAATCTAATACGCGATCTTG
>CAJVPK010000886.1:0-19506 GCA_910592015.1 Diversispora eburnea | reverse complement strand
TTAAAAAATAAAATAATAAATAACAAAAATTTACCTTTATAGACATTTGCGATGCCGATTTTGAGGAGAGAAGGTTCTTATAAATACAATTTTGAGAGAAGATAAGCATTATTTAAAAAAACTCCACCTTATAAATATCTGCGAACATAATTTCTAAGTGTTATATTAAAAATTAAGATTTTTTACACATGACAAAAATATTGAAATTAATTATAAATTATTACAACATAATTACAGCATTGCGACATAATTATGGCATTGCGACATAATTATGACATTATGGCATAATTACGGTATTATGGCACAATTATGACATTACAGCAAATAATTGTAACTAGATATTGAATTGCAATTAATTGCAACTTTTGAAAATAATTATGGCAGGTATCTTTAGTCTGTATATTATTTACATATTCAAAAGCGTCTTTCACATCGTTAGGTATAAAGTATATGGGCTGTTTATCAGATAAGCTTTGTTGAAGTATGTTTGTTATCCTATTATCACATCCTGAAATAAAATCATTGCAAGTTGGAATCCCAGCTATACTTTCTCTACCCCCGTACCTGGTGCTTTGTAAGTTTTGTGCGCTTATTTTTGGTAATTGGTTTTTTTATGCTATATTAAACTGGTGGTATATTATTCACAAGAAAAAAGTTTAAAATGAAAATTAATTCCGGAATATAATTATCAATATCTTTATCAACTAGTATATAGTTATGGTATTTTATCGTTGTCCCTATATTCTTAGAACCGGAGAAGTTTGTAATCGAGGTTGTTATCAGCCCAAAGGGTATAAAGTTCATTGGGATACTTCCATGTGTACACCTTGCAAAGAGTGTGGTAAGTTGACCTTTTCTACTTATGACTTTTGTGATACCCATGTTAAAAAATATCGGGCAAGGACAGGTTATCATAGGAAAAAGCTCGAGAAATTAGGTCAGGTAGAAATATAGAACATATCAAACAAAAGACTATTATCCTGACAGCAGAAACTTTATGGAACATGGGTGTGGTCTCAGGATAGGTAACTTCAATAATATATTATAAGAAAAATAGAAGAAACCTATCCCTTTGGTAATATGTTTTCGCATATATTTAATAGTATATTTTTGGGTGCGTTGTCGAGTAGGTAACTTTAGTAATATATTATAAGAAAAATGAAAGAAACCTACCCATCTCGTGATATGTTTTCACGTATATTTGGTGATACGTTTTTGGGTAGGTAACTTCAGTAATATATTATAAGAAAAAATGAAGAAACCTACCTATTCCTGTGGTATGTTTTTGGGATATATAAGTTCAGTAATATATTATAAAAAAAATGAGAGTTATATACCCGTTTTGATGACACGTTTTCGGTATATAGTTGGATAATGTAATCTTCAGATATATTATATATAAAAAATGAAAGAATACACTATCTCGACATATGTTTTCAGATATATGCCAGAGTAGATATCCATTATTTTCTCATACTTCTTTCTCATACATTTGATAGAAGTTTATCATAATATTCTCTAATATGCGATGGACAATGACCAGAAGTTGAAATAGATGGTTTACCACATTTAATACATGGTACTATTCTTTTAGCTTTTCAATGATTATATTCCTCAGGTATTATCCAAGTGTTTTCACAAATTTCATTGGGATTATGACCAAATAGACAAGTACATTTACGCGTCATTTTTTATTATATTAAAATACAAATCTTTAGATATTCAAAATATAATACATATATGATATATAGTTAGCCCCACAAATGACGACACGTGACTGAATGCATCGTCAGATATATTTTTTTACCCATGTGGCTAACTTTTGTCATCAGACCACATGCAAATTGCCAACCTGATATATGTCAGTTTGAGTACGGCCTAAAAAGCAAAATGCACGTCACTCGAGTGTGGCCTAAAAAGCAAAATACACATCACACAGGCGCATGTCTCAACGGCTCTTAAGCAACGATACAAATGTAACTTATATAACACCTGATATATGTCAGTTCGAGTGCAGCCTAAAAAGCAAAATGCATGTCACTCGAGTGACATGAAAAATAGAAAGTCACCTGCATATCCTGATGACTCTCGGATGACAAGGAAAATGCAAATCGCATGTCACCTGATAAGCAGACTATAAACGTTTCATTATTCGAGTGACTTGAGTTTTGCAATTCACCTATCATTCGAATGACTTGAGTTTTGCGATCTACACATCATACCTGAGACTATTATAGTCTAATATAAGATGTTTTTAGTTTATATAAACTAAAAACGTCTATAATAATATTATCAAGATTAGTTATTTTGAATTAACCAAGCTTATCTCTGATCCTTCAATTACTTTTTTAAAACGGGCTGGGTCAATAGCATACTCAGATCCAATGTTTCTCGATAGAGTAAATTTTAGCAGAACTAAAGCTTCAGATATATATAGTCTTGAAGTTTTACTATGGGAAATTTCAAGTGGAAAAATTCCATACGAAGGATGTGATCAAAATTTTCAACTGTTTCAAATTGGAAAAGGAAAAAGAGAAGAACCAGTCACAGGGACACCGCAGGATTATATAAATATTTATCAAGGTTTGTTCTTTTATTTAAATAATATATTCCAAAAATAATTATATATATATATATACATATATTTATTTAATTATTTGCATAACATGAAATCAATTACAAATAGATTGTTGGAAACAAAACCCAAATCAACATCCAGAAATTGGTAAAGTTGCACGATGTCTTAAGTGTGTCAATTTAACAAATATATTTATTTAGCCAATAAATGATGCTTCAAATAATTTTAAGTAATACAATTCCATTTACCAATATATAGCAGAAGATTAAAAAAAAACAGCATTTAAAAAAAATGCAACTAACAACAACAAAAAGTTAATAAAAAGTAGTATTTAAATCGATGTTTTAATTGTTAGCTGTTAAACTTTTTAAATTTTAGTAGGATTTTTTGAACTCGTTTTTATTTTATTTAAATAAAAATAAAATTTGATCATATAATATAGAAATAATTTTGTTTTTAATTTTACACCATCTTAAGATTTTTCTTTTTCAAATACAAAATGAAAAAAATATAATATATGCTCCCTACTACTGAGAAAAATATGAAGAGGACCCAAAATTGGAACAAAAGAATGATTTAAGATATTAATTATTGTGAATTTATCTTATGTAATTTGTTATAATTTTTCATATAAATGGTTGTCCTTGACAATCTGCTACTAATGGTGCAATATTCAGGACTTTTTATAAATAACTTCAGTTTTTCCTAACCTTCCATCCATAGAATGTAAATTTTTTCTTGAATCTACTTCTTTCATTGAATGATTAAATTATTCAATACCCAATTGTCCATTATTATTTACTGTTTAATGTATCAATTGGAGTATGTAATTACACACATCAGGAATATTTAGGCACATATCTTCAAAAAATATTTGCATAAATTTACTCTTTTTGAATTTGTTCACGATTTACGTGACAGGAAGCAATTTTCTATTTCTATTAATATATTACTATGATAGATAGAATAGAAGCACCCTGTTCAAGGATAAAATGTTATGTATGTTTTATCCCTGTAGCATCAATATTCGCCTAAATATTCCGGTTTAAATAAAAACGTCTGTGAACAAAATTTCGATGCTCCCTGCCACATAAATCGTAAGTGAAGTCAAAAAAAAAATAATTTTCGAAAATGTAAAAATATTTACCTCCAAAATATATTTTTTTTTAATATTTTTTCTACATATGAGATTAAAATAACTACCCCATTTAAATGCATCCTTAATTAAAGAATCCAAACTTGCTTTCAAAAAATTTTGATGTCTGCTAAAAATAATTTATGCTCCTACTGACAAATATAATTCAACTTTAAATCATTAAAATTGATGGAAAAATGTTGGCACAAAGATCATCTATGTGTCCAAGTGTTGTGAAAAAATGGATTAATGAGTTAATGTATTAAAAACATAAGAAAAAGAATTTATTCATCCCTTACCTTCACTACCTTCACTGTCACAAATTCAACTTCTTCTATTTTAAATTTAATATAAATGAATTTTAATTATAATTAATTTTGCACTAGCCAAAGTGTTATCATGAATCTAAATTCGAAAAATATTAGAATTTTAAATAGCTATAGTAATATTACTTATTTAAATATTTATATTATTCATTATTTTTTGTCCGTAACATTTGTGGTATTTTATCTGTGCTATATCAAATCTTTTAGAATTAAAATAAATTTAAATATAATTTTGCAAATGTGAATTTTTTATTAATACATTACTTTATTCTTGTATTAAAATCTTCCCTAATGAAAATAATATTTTAAAATTAGTGACTTGACTGTAAAATATTTCAATTTTATATTGGAACCATAACAACATAAAATACAATTTTCATCATTATATGTTCAAAATTATCCATAACAGAGCAGATTAACTTAAATTATTAAAACTTAAAAAAATTTATGAAAACCGTTTTATTCAAATTGAAAAAAAAAAATCAAATTATTTCTCCTAAAGAAATAACCGTAAGTAGTAAGAATAAAATTTTCGAAGTTGTTTTGCAAGCCATCTAATTATGTTTTTAAATAACCAAAATTAATAAATAACGTGTATAAATAACGTATAAAATAACACATCAACTTATAATAATTTATTAAATTTAATAATATCCATAAAAATAAATAAAAAATATAAATGTCGTTATTTCGTGCTCTTTAATTGTCTTGTGTAAATTCCCCCCCTGTTATCTAATAAGAACAATTATTAAAATCTATATAAAATTTAATATTATCACTAAATTTGACATCTTAAAAAATAATTTTAAATAATGAATACTCAATTTTGTCAATACCTTTTACCATTTTTTTTAATAATTCCTAAATAATAATATTTATTGTAATTATAATTATTTTGACTTTGGAGTTATTTGGAAAACTTCATATTCTTCAGCAGAAAATCTAACATGTTCAGTAATTGGTTTACGATAATTTGCTTGTTGACAACTACAATTTTCTCTATTATTAAATGGTGAATACATTCTCAAATCTGCAGTTCCAAAATGCGGTCCATATGATGTGTGTCCATACATTGCTGATGCTGAATCTCTAACTCTACTCAACTGAACTTCTTGTAAATTTTTTCCATCACCTAATGAGAATATAAAACTTCTATCTGATGGAATATATACTGCACCCGTTCTCCAAAATGCAGCATTATATCCACCTAAAATTTCTCCTGTACCATCTATTTTCACCACAACGACTGTTGGTCCTTTTCTATCACATCTAGCATGAAAAGTTGTAGCATCAAATCCATCTCTAGAACCTCTCACTAGTATTTTGAAATCATATGCGGCTTTAACATAAGTGGGACCCAATATATCTTTTCCATTTATCCATTCACAAATAATTCTTGCATGAATTGGTTTAATTATTTGAGAATCTAAATTCATTCCTTGATCTCTTGGTGGAAGAACTACTGATTTTGGAATACTACCTGGTTTGAAATGACATCTAACTATATCTTCTTTTAAATCTAACGGAAGTATATCTTTATAAGGTCTAACATAATCATAATAATCTGATGAAGAAATATCAAAAAATCTAATTAATTCAATACATTTAGCTAATGTTTTACCTAAAGCCTCATAATCTTCCAAAGTCCACTCTAATTTATCTCTATCATCTAATTGAGGAGTATTTGCAATTCCCCATTTGACAACATGATTCCAAATTTCCACTTCATTCATCTCTAAATCTTCCCGTTTTAGTAATGAAAGAAGTAATTCAATGTCTAAAGATACGAATCCTTCAGATCTAAAAATTGAGGCCGGCTTCTCAGCAATTAAAGCCAGACAATGATCACGTAATAAAGTGCAACTGTTACAACTATTACAACTTTGAGTGATACGAAGTACATCTATTAAGTTTTCTTCGAGCCATTCGCCTTTTTTTTCAATAAGAAAATTTTGAATGTAAGCACAAAATTGATCTAACATTAATTCATCACCAGCTGTTAAGAAATTTAAAAGATTTTGTGGACTTTGTTCACTAAAGTCTACAGTTCCTCGATAAATATATCTTTAGAAATAATTATAAATATATATAGAGATGAATATGTGATAGATAAAATATGACACATACATAATATAAAATAATAATAAATAATATTAATAAAAAATAATATTAATAAAAAATATTAAAATAATATTAATAAAAAACATTAATAATAATAAAATAATAATAATAATCAATTGTTAAATTGTTAAACGCTTACTTTAAAATCTCTTCAAAAACTTCTGGACTAATATTAGGCTTCCGGAACAAGATTGACCCATTTTCTTCACGCTTTGCCCATTCTTTTGACAATGCTACACGAAAGTAACTAGATCTAGCTCTCAATAATGCTATGTGAGCATAGAAATTTCTAACATTTGGTTCACGACCAACTTGTAATGTTACGTTGCAATCTTCGATGTTTTCAAGCAACCAAGATAAATCATTAGAAAGAGTGGTTAGAAATTCTGAGGAAGTTGAAGAACCGATAATTGGTGTCATTGACATTTTTTTAAAAAAAAGATATTGTCCAACTTTGTCTGTTCTGTAATTGTCGGAACAGAAAAAAAAAGTTCACAGTAATAATAAAATATAGTACGTAATTATATTATTTATCAAATAAAAAAAAAAAGGGGGCGCTAGAATTAGTTTGGTAATCATGAGTCATTTATACAGTTTTATACAATGAGTTACGTAATTTTAATTTTTTTTTTTTTTTTTTTTTGTATTCACATTTTTTCCATTTAAAAATTAACGTATACACTTTTTAAAATATTATATAAATATAAAATGCAATATGCATCATATCGCATGTTCATTACTAATAATACACATATTTGTTAAAATCCTCCTTCTTTACTTTACTTCTGGATGAATGATTAACCATAAAAGGTTTACTCACACTTGTGGGCTTTCCTCCATATATCGTTGAATATATCGTTGAATATATTACTGTTGAAAGCCACTTTTCCTTGATCTAATCCGAGAGTAATTTTTCATTTTGTAAAGATGACGATTTTTGTGTCGATTGATTTTTTTAAGATTAGAATATTTTTGAGAAAATCAGCACTGGTTGGCTGCAAGAAAAGGGTGGATGAATATAAAAATATAAAGATAAATATAAGAAATTTCATGAATTTTTAAACCAAAGGAAAGTATTGTGAAAGAAATGAAAGTATATTTTTATTCAGTATGAAATTTATTCATGAATAAATAATATAAAATGAAGAATCGATTAGTCGTTCACTGATCAGATTTTGGAACTATTTTGATCATGTGATTTATTTACAACAGAATTTTAGATATTAAAAACGAGAAGTTTTAAGTTAAATTGGTGACGGAAAATTTCAACATAAAAGAAAATCGCTCCCAGAGGGATTTGAACCCTCGGCCTCCAGCTTACTCCTACTCCGGAGACTGGCGATCTAGCCACTGATCTATAGGAGCGAGATCTTAATTACCTTCTGAATAATAAATAGTGGTTATGTTTAGGTAACCTAAATTTGGAAATCAATGTAGATATGATCGATTTATTCGGATTACTAAATTTGATTTAATCACGTGCGGGAAGTTTTTAATTTTAATTTTGTAAATGAAAACAACTAACTATACCGAGGGTCTTTTGAGTTAAAAGAGAATTTATTAAGAAGGAAAAAGGATTAGGAGAATGTGAAGCTTTGTTCATATTGATTATTTAAAAATAAACATTAGAATTGTAAACTCTCCATACTTGTATATTATTTTTATTTATCAAAGGTATAGAAAAAAAAGGTATAGAAAAAAAAAGAATAGAGAAAAGAATAGAAAAAAAGAATAGAAAATATGATATAGAGTCTATGAAAGTCATATTACACATGAATTGCCTTTAATTCTTTCATGGTGAATATAAATAAATTAATGCATTTTTTACTTAGAATTATTGAAGCAATGAAAGAAAGAAAAGCCTTAATACAAATGTACTTATAAAATAAAATTTGTATATTTTACAAGGGTTGAAATAAAAAAAATATATATATATATAATAAAAAAAAATTTGATCAACGTATTATCTTAAAATAATATCCTATAAAAAAAAAAAAATAAGAAAAATGCTTATATCAGATATAATAATTAAAAATATTTTATGCTCATTTTATTTACTTACGAAATCAAATGCCTTTGGGTTCGACTAGAGCTTTACGTCTTCTTAATAATGTTGCGGCTTCTAAATTCAGATCAAAACCCTTACGTCTATGTACTCCTTCTTTATGTTGTTGTTTATTAGAAGAAATCAATTGAGTAAGTTGCCTTATGGAACCTGTTTTCGTTTTTATAGGTTCATTTGATCTCGTTGCTTCAACGGAAAAATCATCGTTAAGATTATTATGATGATTTTTAAATGGATTAAGGCCCCCACTCTTTTCCAGTCCTTTGATTTTCTTTTTTCGTGCATTTTCCTCTCCCATACGATGTACAGCATAACTAATATCAAACATCTCTTTAAGCGAAATTCCTGGTGAAATTATATCTTTACGACGAACACTCTCTTCAGGAGTTCCAATACTTTCGTCATAAAGAGGTGGTTCAACTTTACTAACCAAATTAATGGGTTTGGGATTAATTATTACCGACCTATTTACTGTACTTTGAAAAGGCTTAGAATAAAAAAAATAATGAATTAATATCTAATTTAAAACTTAATTTAAACTTAATTTAAAACTTAATTTATGACTTAATTTAAAACTTAGTTTAAAACTTAATTTAAATATAATTTTACCTCATCTTTGACCCATGGATGTTCAAAGAATTGTTGTATCGTATACCGCTTATCAGGGTTAACAATCAAAAGATGCGTGATTAAATCTTTAGCTAAATTAAAGTAATAAAAATTTATCAAAACCAAATCTCGTATTTCATATTTATCAAATTCTCACATTTTAAGTTTGAATATTTTAAATCTTTTATTAGGGGAATATAATCTTACCTGAGGAGGATATATTATCCCACCATGGACTTAAAAATGTATATTGTCCCTTAGAAACCTTATCACTAAGATCCTGGATACTTTCATCATAGAAAGGAGGAAATCCACATAAGCAAGTATATAAGACACAGCCTAATGCCCATAAGTCAACACTTTTACTGTATCTTTCATCTTTGATAATTTCTGGAGCGGTATATCCAAGGGTTCCGCATGGTGTCCGGGTTTGTTCGTCCCATACAATTTTTGATAAACCAAAATCAGCAATTTTGATTTTTCCAATACCTCCACCACCTACTTCAGGAATGAACTGTCCTTCATCTTCTTTGGATTCACCATTAGGTTCAGGTGGAGGTCGCTCTTCTTTTGAAGGAAAGATTGGAATTGGTTGAAAGAGAATATTTTCGGGTTTTATATCTCTATTACAACAAAATAAATAAATAGAAATAAATCATTTTTTTTTATAGTTTTTGTTGTAAAAATAATGTGTCGTGCCAATAATATTATATATACATATTGAATATACCTATGAACAACACCTTTTTCTTCATGTAAATATCTGATTCCTTGAGCAACTTGAACAATAACATGTCTTGATAATTGCTCGGAAAAATAAGTCAATTTCACGATTTGATGAAACAATTCACCACCTTCCATTAATTCAAGGACTAAAAAATAATAATCCGGTGATTCGGAAAATCCTAATAGGGAAACTATTGAAGGGTGTTTCAATTGGCGCATTATTTGAACTTCCTTAAGAACGTTTGAACGCTAAAAAAATGAAAATAAAAATTTAAAGTTCATTAGACCATTCGATAATAATTTAATATACATATATAAATATATATAATAATATTTTGGCTGACAAAAAAAAAAACCAAAGTGATCAGAGAGTTTGAAAATTGACATTCTAAAACTATCAACAGCAAACGTGACGTGAATAATTTAATGACACGTGCAGAAAAAAAAAAGAATGAAATTTTCGAACGTCATCCCTCAAAACAATCTGAAAAACAATGGAAACCCAACCAATTTATTTATTTTTCAGAACGATGAACTACCTCAATAGCACGAGGCTGATTTTTCATATCACAATGCAAATGCATTTCCTGACAACAAATATTTAAATATTTGAAATATTTTGTAAGGTGAAATTCAAAGAATTATTATAAATTTGAATAAGGATACTGATAAAAGATTTCCCCCACAGTGTTTGAAGTGTTTGAAGTGTGTTTTGAAGTGTTATTTTTGAAAACGTGTTCGATATGGGATTGAAGTGTGTTTGATTTTTTGATGTTTGGCATGATTTTCCTATCACCGTTACCCTCTCAAGTCGACAACGGTAACACTTTAATTTGGGTGTCCCTTATGTATATTCTCTGATGTCTCATATATTAATAATGATTTCTCATACCTGTAAGTGATTTAGTTCACTTTTTCGTACAACTTTAATAGCGACCTTTTCTTGAGTCACTGTATCAATTGCTTTATAAACATTACTAAAAGCTCCTCTACAAATTTATTAAATAAATATTCTAATTAAATATATATTTATATATATATATATATCTATCTATTTATATAATCTATCATAAATTTTAAAATTAATTTATTAGATCTTTTATTTCTATTTAATTCTCGGTTGATTTTATTAAAAAAAAAAAAAAAAAAAAAAAAAAAAAAGGAAAAGTTCAACATACTCTCCCATCTTCTCTAATATACGATATCTCTCTAATCCTTGATATGTTGGTAATTTACTTTTTTGTACCCTTTCTTCAGCTACTATTTGAGCGACTGCTGTAGCATTATCTAATTTTGTTTTTTCTGAATAAATACGATTACCGTCAATTCTAATGGGATTCTTTGGTTCATAATCATAATGCATTTTGTCTTGACCAATTAATTTTTGATTGGCATGTTTGCCATGACGAATAAAGTTTTTGAGTTGTTCAATCATTTTCACAATTTAACTTTAATTTAGTTTTAGAAAAAGTCAAACCACAAATATTTGAAAATTTTAGCTTTTTTATGACCTAAGAATTATGCAGGAAAAGAATAACTGTACGCGGGGCATGAAAAAGAAAAATTGTAAATTTCTATAAATTTCCATATTTGTATAGATGAAAAGCACAATTATTTAGTGTAATGCTATATAAAGTTATTAAAGTTATGTATCAGAAGTCAACATGTGAACGTGTGAACATTTGCCAACAACAAAATAGAAAAACGTCAGATTTTCAAATATTTTACATTAATTTGATATTATATTAAAACGTGTGTAACAAGTCAAAAGGTCAGGTTAACCATACCAGACCAGATAATCATGAAATTATTAATTAAAATTATTAAAGAGAGAATTAAGATACAAATCAATCAATAATATTTATCATTGTCTTTATTCAATTAATTTTTTATTAACTATATAAATCTTCTATCTAAATAATTACAAATTAATAAATAAATTTAAATATAAAATAATTTCTAATATATTTACTCTAAAAAAAAAATTTATTCAAAAAATTATTCTAATGACATATTTTTCAATCTTGAATAAAGTTTATTAGTCAAAATAAGCCTCGCCACCACCTCCTGATATATTATTATAAAAAATAAGTAAGTAAAAATAAATTATCGCTTAAAAATTTTTAAAATTTTTAAAATTTATATAATATTTACCTCCATCTTCATCTAATTCGTCTCCTTCACCATTATCAAAATAATTTTCTACATAATCTGTAGCATCAGCATATTCATCTTCTTCTTGAAGAAATTGATCCATCTCTAAATATTTATCAATTTCATTCTCTGTCCCTGTCTAATTATAGAAAGAAACACGTGAAAAATGAGTAAATAAATAAATAAATTAATAAATTAATAAATTAATAAATTAATAAATTAAATTAATAAATTAATAATTAATTAATTAATTTAATTTAATTAATTAATTAATTAATTTAATTTGTATAAGTTCAATCAAAAATGTTATTTAGAACATACATCAACTTTATTGGTTTGTTCTTTATCCTCTTGAGCCATAAGATTCCCAAATGCTTCATCCAAATCAAATTGTACAGTTCTCGGATTACCTATAATCAATAGTTTTTAAAATAAGAAAAAAATAAAAAATAAAAATCTCCAAAAATTAAAATTATAAAAAAATCGTTACCTGTCATTGAAAATGTAGCTATTATTGACTCATCCTTAACACAATGAAGTTCATATGGAAAGAATGATAAATCTATAAATTTAATAAATTTTAATAATTTTAATAATTTTATTTCTTTAAATTCTTAATATTGATTTATTATATTAATAATCCTTAATATTTTGATCTCTTCTATTGAAATACCTGTTTTGACATCTCGCAAAGAATGCTGCATTTTCTTCTTTTTGAATTGATCAGAATAACGTTGAATTTCTATCAACCAATTTTATCTATCAATTTTTATTAAACAATAACCAAGACTAATAAAATTTCCATTGTCCATATTTACAAACCGACTGGTGGTTCCGGTGTTGATATGAAGAAAGCAGAATCTTTGAGTGTTGCTTTGTATGCACATAATGCATTATTCGTAAGTTGTTCATCTTCTGTAGGTTCTTCTGGGTCTTGTAATTCTATACCCTATCAAGTCTAAATAATTTAATTCTATATATTTCCTGTGAAGAGTTATTAAAGAAATAATTTTACCTTTGAATGATCATTTGAAAGAGTTTGCTGTAAAATCGCTTGCAATTCACTTGTAAAGTTTCTTGATCCAAATCCGGGAGGTCCACCTCTAAAGCCACGTCGTTTACCCCCACGTCCTTTATTAGACATTTTATGATTTAAATTGTCTTTATATTGTACAGTTATATGATTTTATGATCGGTAACCAACTTTTAGATTCTTTCAGAAGTTAGAATTTCTGTATTTTGTTCTATTTTGTATTGATTTTATTGGTTGAGCAAAAAAAAAATATATATATAAATAGAGAATAACTACAAAGATTTACATTATCTTGCACCGTTATTAGATTTTACAATCATCTTTATCGTTCTATGATTTCAAGCTTTTAACAGAAAAAGTATCATATCGCAATGCCTCGGGTAAACCGACGCCCAAGACGAACTGATCATCGGCATAATCCTATAGTGCCGAGTATTAATAAATTACAAAAACTCGGGGATCTGGTCAGAAGGATTTATCAAGTGAGGCAAATACTTTCTTTTGTTTATTTTAAAAAAAAAAATTTTATAAATGACAATAAGCGTTCAATTTAAAGGAAAAATCTTTTTTAAAATTAATGCTTAAATAGAATGGGATGCTAACGCGTAGGAATTTTCTTGAGTCTTTTTTAGTCAATTCAGTTATATAGATTTTAATAATACTTTATATTCTTTATTTCAAATATAAAAAATTATCAATATAGAAATTTATTATGCCTATAACTGATGTAACCAAGTCACATTCGCCGTCGTCTTCTGAAACTGTAATATTTCAACCTTTAAATATTCCTGGTGCATTTCCTAAACCAGATGTACGTCAAACTTATTTGATTAAAAAGTATTTCATAATCTGGCAAAAAAATGTTAAGAAAATAAAGGAAAATAAGATGAAAGCGTCAAATATTAGAATATATAACATAAAATTATCTGTTTTTTCAACCTGGATGAGACTTCTCAAGGAAAGGAAGGTATGGAATTTTTGTTTTATTGATTTTTTTATATATAAAATTTAAAATCTTTGATAAATCATTTTTTGCAAATTTATCTTTTATTTAGTTAATTAAAAGTTTAATTAGAGGAGAAAGTTCTCAATTTAAAATAATAAATGAAATTCTGGAACCTATTCCAATATTGAAATCATCTCGAGTAGAACGGGTAATATATAATTTGAATTTCTAGTATTTCTAAAAATTTTTATTTAATTTGATTTTAAATTAAATTAATATTAACAATATATTAATTCACATAATAAATTAATATTTATTCAAATAATATGATTAATATTAAGCGAAAAACCCGTTTTAATAAAAAATTAAGATTCAATGAACAAAAGCAAGTTCATATATTTGAACCCATCAAGAATGATCCGATATGTTACATTGATGAAAATATGGAATTAGATGAAACGGAAGATAATGATGATAAAAGTTCAATAGATATGAAATTATATAATTTAGATGACGCGGAAAATCGTTTAATGGATATTGAAAAAGATTCATTAAAAGAAATTGCATTTTTAGATAGACAAGTTAATCAAGATATGATGATCGAGGTTGATAGTAAAGTTCTAAATGGGTTAAAGGGAATAAAGGGGATAAACAGGATGACAGCACAGGAATTTGCGAAATTTTATGAGCAAAAATATTTAAAATATGCCAAAAGAAAAAAAAATTCAGTATGGAAAGATGCGCTTAGAATGTATAGGTTTGGTAGTTTCGAAAGTAAAGAAAGGCAAAAAAAATTATTGTGTTTGATTTAATGTAATCTGTATTCCCAAAGGTTTAAAGAATTTAAGAATTTAAATAAATGTGAAAATATTGATTTAATAAGTTTTTTTTTTATTATTATTTTTTTATTATGAATTTTACATCAGAAATTTATAAATTCATACTCATGTTAATAAGTGTTAATAAATGTTAATACATGTTAAAAATAAACTAGCGAGTATTTTTTTTTCTAGAGCCACCTGCCACTAAAATATGACTGGTGTAATGTAATATAGATATATTTACATAAATTATAATGTTATACAATATAGATAAGTGGGGTCTGAATCTCTAATCTTTGATATTTGAGTATTTTTTTTACATCTTTTGATTTCGCTCGCGATTTGCGAAGCGTAAAGACTAAGATATTCCTAAGATAGAAAGAAGGGCCTAGTTCTTGGCTACAAAATGATACGTGTATCATTCCCGTAGTATTGTTATTCGCGTTTAAGCCGACGTCCGTGAAAATTTCTGTCATAATTCTTCCAGAATTACAGAAAATTTATGGCAGAAGTTTTTCACGGATGTTCGATTTTAAACGCAAATAATTCCGCGAATGTCAATGCTACCGAGATGAAACACATAATTTTGTAGCCAAGAACAAGGCCTTTCTTTCTACATTAGAAATATGTTAATCGAAAATCGTCGAAAAAACGTGAAAATCTCCAGAAATTTTCATTTTTTTTTTATGCTTTTTCGTTTTTGCTCACGATTTTTTGATTAAAATTTTTCTAATAAAGAAAGAAAGGCCTTGTTCTTGGCTACAAAATTATACAAGGATCCAATGCATTCGAAAAATACTTTGCAAAAAATTTTAATTAATAAAAATAATGTCATACAGTAATAAAAATATTTAATTAAAAATTTGTTTATTTTGACTACATGATACTGATTATTTCTTCTAATAATTCATTAGCGTCTGTATTCCCATTTTCCTTTGCTTTATTTAACCAGTAGAAAGCATTCACAATATCTTTCTTAGTTCCAAATCCTTCATAAAATGATTTTCCAAGCCAGTATTGGCTTTCAGCATAATCGTTTTCTGCAGCTTTTTTAAACCATTCAAACGCTTTCTTATAATCCCTATCAATTCCTTCGCCATATTTATAACAACATCCTAAATTATATTGAGCCGTACTATAATCTTTTTCAGCAGCCTTCAGATACCATTTAAATGCTTCTTTTTCATCTTTACCCACGCCTATAACATTGTCATAACTATACCCGACACTGCACATTGCACTAGCATTCCCTGCAAGAGCTGATTTTATATACCATTGGAACCCTTTAGTTTCGTCTTTTGCTATTCCTGTTCCGTATCTATAACAACTACCAACATTAAATTGTGCAGGGTGTCCCTTTTCAGCTGATTTTAAATATAATTCAAATGCTTTCTGCTCATTTTTTTCAACACCAAACCCATTATCATAACAATATGCTACGGCATTCAAAGCTTTAAGAGATCCTTCATCTGCAACTTTAGAATATATCTGAAAAGCTTTTTTTGCATTCTTTTCAACACCTAGACCATCGAAATACATATCTGCAAGAGAGATGGAACTAATTTCTTTGTTGATATTATATAGTTTCCTTAAAGGTGAAGAATTAGAAGAGGAGGCATCAATTCTTTCATTGGCAGCTAAATTAAAGAATTTAAAAGCCATTTGATAATCAACAACAGTCCCAATGCCATACTGGTAAAAAAATCCTATTAAGCTCGTAAACCAATAATAAGATGGATGGCGAATCATTTCATATAGAATTTCAACTGGATTCTTATTGTGTTCTCTAATATAATTTTTAATTATAATTGGTTGCATATTAAAAGCCTGTTTTTCGCGTATATCAAACAGATCCTTAATAAGTTCAGTTGTAATATTAACAAAAGGAGGATCTATTTTAATTTCAGTTTCTTCATTTAGTCTTTGTAAATAAAGAAAAAATTATATATTTAATTTCTAATAAAAGTTCAGAATATTTAAATACACATAAAAAAACAAATACTACTTACATATTTAAATTTTTCAATCTAACATCTGTTACATTATAAGATTGTGGCGTTTCAAATTCAATGCTCGCGCCGGAGATAATGATCTCAGAAAGATTTTTAACAACTTGAGAAATATCTGGTCGAGAGTTTCCGTTGTGCTTCCAACAATCTGTCAAATATATAACACTATTACATTAATAATTATTGTGTAAATAATATAAAATATTTTAATAAATTATTTAAATTATACCAGTATATAATTCCTTGTATTTATGAGGTCTCCCAGGTAAATTCATTTCTCTTTTTCCTTTTACAATATTGTTTAACAAATCTATATTTGACAAGGATTCCATTTCAAAAGAATGATTACCACCAGAAATCTCCCAAAGAATAATTCCTAGACTAAAGATATCAGAACTCTTATTTTTACCAATCGGGCTGAAGAGCTCCAAATGTTTAGGATCTATGTGTTGTATTTGGTTATATTTCTTTGTAAGGTAGCTTAAAGGATCGGATATAATTTTAGTCAATCCAAAAATATTTAATTTAATGATCTCATTATGAATAAGAATATTTTTGGAGCTCTAATTAAATAATTATAAAAAAATATACATATATAAAATTAAAATCTATTCATTTGAGAAAATTCTTTTTTAATAAGAAAATAATTACCAATCTTCCATGAATGATATTATTAGAATGTAAGTGCATCAATACATTTGCGATTTGTTTTGCGAGATCTAATTTTGCATTCCAATCCAATTTTTGGAAATTAGTTTTCAAATATTGACGAAGAGATCCTTCATTAACATATTCGATGATAATCATATGATTATAAGTATTCTCTATAAAATAAAAATAATTTTAAATAAATAAAATAAATAAGTGAGTAATTAATATTATATTAAGCATAATATTTAATTAATTTTACCTTTTTTAATGATGCCATAGAATTTTAAAATACTATTATGAATTTCCAATTTTCGATGTTTTTTAATCTTTTCAATTTAAAATAGAGAAATTGAAAATATTAACGGGAGATCCAAACTATGTATATTAAATGATTTTATTTAACTCACATCATTTATTAAATTGTTCAGTGTAAATTTATCATTTAAATAAACACATTTGAGAGCAATAGTTTCTTGAAAAATTTTAAAATTAGCTTTGAAAATATTAGCAGAAATCAATTTTACATTCTCAAATTCAGAGTATCGATAAAATGGGATGTTTTCTTTTTGAAAAGCATCTTCATAAATTAAATTATCCATCCAGGTCTCCGATCTTTTCTGTTTTTCGTTTCTTGGGACATGGTTATAAATTAGTAGAATTACAAATTTATTATGTTCTTTAGTAACACAGAGTCACACATCCTGCTTAATACATAAAGTTCCGTAATACGTTGTAGGCGTTGGACAGTGCAGGAGCAAAATTACTTTTTTAAGGCAAACTTTTTTTAGCTAGTTAAGAATATGTACATCACGGACGTTACTGATTTATAATGTTCTTCAAGTCCCACCATCCTGCTTAGTGCAACGATTAATAGTTTTTCCTTTTTAATATATTCAAGTATACTTTTATAACTTAAGTTGTATTGTATAAAATATTTAATGACTCCCGAAAAATCTATTACTTCAACAATTTCACCAACGAAATATTTTCAAAATTACATAATCAATTATTACAAAAGAACTAGTAGTTGAAATTACTTCTTGGATTGATAGGTAAAAAGTATCATATAAAATTAATTATCTTAATATGAATTCAACCTTATACTTTGTGTAAGCTGGAAGGATTTAAACCTGGAGTATTTTGAAATTATGTAATAAATGTTTTTGCGAAAGTCAAAGATACCTTGGTTGGTGGTACAATCCCATTGGTTAAAATTCAAACTTGTCAATACATGTTTTGAAACAGTTTTCAAAAATAAAAATATCAAAAATTCGATTCTTAGTCTTGTGAAATTTGCAATTTATAATGATTTATTTATAAATTAAATAATGATTTTGATGTTTTTCAAATTAATCAAATTATTTAATTTTTTTAACATATTTATATTGTATCTTTTAATTATTTATAGTCAATTAAAAAGCATATAATAATTTATCATGAATTTTTAAATTCAGTATTGAATAATAAAAGGATTTCCAGAATTATACTACTATGATATAAAATAATCACAAAATTGTATTTCAACAAGAGAGGGAAGTTTATTAATTCATGTTTGACCGAAAAAAAAAAATTACGATTTTCTGCTCCTTGAAGACACAAACTTTATTTACTTTTTTATGAATTTATTGACAATACAGTTCTTTGATTGATATTGATTGATATTGTTAATTATAATAATATTATTTTCTCGTGATATTGTTTCGTTAATAAAATAAAGAAACCCTTCCTTGCATACATTTAAAACTTTATTTTATGATAATAAGATTTAATATTAATAATTGTTTATAATCATTGTTATTTTAATTTATTTGTTTTTCTCTCTCCTCTGCCCATGCTCTTATACATTACATTTTGCACAATTTTTATAAATGCTCATTAATAATTATTAACATCAATAGGAATATGTGATCAAAATTAATTACAATAATATTGAAAACAGATCATTTATTCCAACATGAGAAGAAATACCCATAGAGCTCCCTATAAAGCAGGCCTTAAAAAAAATAAATACAATATGAAACAGACAATGTTGGAAACTGCAAAAAAGGTTTCAAAAAATCTTGGATGATGAAAAAACACAAAAAATTGACTGTATCACTACATTTAAAACATTACATCCAAGTAAGATAACAAATGATAACATAAGCAAAGAAGATCACATTAAAAGAAGTTTTGCAATGAGACTTTTAATGGAGAACTGCCTGTAATGCTCAAAAGTTAAAGTATCAACCTCACATATATAACAGTCCAAAATATATATTATGTGGAAGGTATGAGGAAACAGATATACATGTGTTTGAGTGCAAAAGAAATAATAATGAAGAGAGTAAAT
>CAJVPK010000885.1:0-19511 GCA_910592015.1 Diversispora eburnea | reverse complement strand
AAAAAAGAAAAAATCAAAAAAAAAATCAAAAAAATAATTAGATAGATTATTTTATATAGCATATATAATATATTTCACTTTATACTTTTCATAATAAATGTATTTCATTTTATTATTTTTTTTTATAATAAACTAAAATTATGATTATTTACAAATAAAAAAAATAAAAAAATATATATATATATAAATAAAAAGTATCGATAGATATCCAATAGAGGGAAAAAAACATCCAATACACAGAGATATACTGTACCCGATATATAGGGATATACTATGGCCGATTTATAAAAGATATGTATCCGATAAAAAAAATAAATAAAATTGGGTACCCAATATATAAATGATGAATTTGAATAAAATGTCAAAATATTAATTCCCAATATGAAACCGATATGGGCCCGATAAGTACCCAAACTTCTGCATTTCGACCTCACCAATCAGGTGCCTGATATATTATATAATTGTTAATATCGGACACCTATCGTATACCTATCGGGCTCCTGATAGGTATACAATAGGTGTCTAATATTCCCTATTTCGACCAGTGTATAATGATAATATATATAATAATTAATAATAAAATAATACAGATATGAATAAATATAATAATAAAATATATAAATAAATAATTAATAAATATAAAAATAAAAACAGAGGTAACAGTGTTTAAGCAAATAAAAAACTTTTATATATAGTAATTTTTAATAATTATTTTAAAAACTTTTTAATTCAATTTGTTATAATAATTTATTTATTAATATTTTATAAAATAATTTTTATTTTAATAATAATAACAATATAATTTGATATACAAATAAGATTATTATATTTACTTTTTTCAATTTGAACTATTTTTTTTATAAAATTTATCATAAATCATTCTTATTTTTAGGTAATGATCTGACTTTTCTATTTAATTCATTTCATAAATTTTCTATTAAATTTAAATTTGAACTTTATATAGGCTATAGAAAACTTGTAATATTATTATTTTCCTTTCATCTCTTTGTTATTTTTGCAATATTAATTGAAGTATTATTTTTTGAAAAATATAATTATCATTATTTCTAGATTATTTATAAATGAAATTAAATTATTTTCTAATATTTTTATATATATTACTGATATTATTCTATTTTCTAATTTAAATAATGATATAAGTTTATTTTTTGTAAAATAACTTCAAACCATTATACTTTTTTGTCTTGATTTTAAAAGTTGAAATAAAATATTTTGATTTATATTTTTCATGAAAATTTTTTTAAAAATATTTTTTTTCATCTTTCCTAAATATCTCAAATCTTGATTAATTATTTCAAATAATATTTTTCCTCTCGTTTATTTAATTTTTTTTACTTTGGTTCAATTTAACCTTTTTATTTTATTTGTGACATTAATAAAAAGTTTTTTAACTTTAATTCTTTTATAAATTTTATTCTTATGAAGATGTCTTTTAAGAGTAATTGAACTTATATTTGTTGAAATAAAAGAAATAAAATTTTCATATATTTCTTTAATATTGGTTTTACAATTTTCATTAAGAACTTGCATCAAGTAATTATTACTTCTTTCATTTATAATATATAGCCAACTACTTTGAGCAGGCATTTTCTCTAATCCATCATTTTTGTAAGTTGAAATAATATTATATATTGTACTTTTTGGATAATTTAGTATCTCAGTGTTTTTCTTTTAGCAATATCACATTTTCAAGCATCATTATTTCACCACATTGAATTCAGTAATTTCTTTATGTTGAGTAGCCATTTTTATAAAATTATTTTTCAAAAAATAAAAATGTGAGATATAATTTAACTAGTAAATTTAGATCTTTTGTTATATTATTGTAAACAAGATATCAATGTATTGTATAATGTTATGACCTTATTTTTAACTGCATATTTTTTATTAAAACTACACAATGTATTTCATTTTAAGCTATGCATATGCAGTGTCATATTAACTATATTAACTGCATATTTTAACATAATTGATTAGAATAGAAAGTCTGTGTTTTTTATTTACTAAAATACTAATGAAAATGATACTAAGTAACATTATAGATAAGAGTATATTGCATCTTGTGTAAAGTATTCAGTTTTTTTAATAAAAAGTGAGCAAATAATGAGCAGTTAAATTTCAGAGAATAATTTTTGAACGCCTAGTGTTCAGCCGTTGATATTAAATTCAATTCGTAAGCAAAACTTTAAAAACTTCATAAGAGATGTTCCCATTCTTGGCTATAAGATTAATTAGTAACACATTTGATGGTTTATTAGTAAATAATAAACTTTTACATGTAGAAACTTTTGATAATTAATTTCGGATTTTTAAAAAAAATCAATGTCGATCATGTAATTTTTCGATATTTTTTAAAAAATCCGAAAATAATTATTGAAAGTTGCTTCACATCGTATTGATATTTCTTTTTTAGAGTTAAGATTTTATTCATTAAATAATCCATTTGTTCGTTAATTAGCGCATTTATATTTTATTTATTTATTGATATATTATTTAAACATATATTTGCATATTATTCAAATGTTTCATAAAGCGTAATAATTATCAACGAAATTAATAATGTCAAAATATAAAATTACGAAAACTATACGATTCATATAGAACTTTAAAATTCTTAGACTAGATTCCTACCATAATACCTTAATTTAATCAATATAATTTATATTTTTAACATATAATGTTCATAATTTGATAAATGTCATAAGAGATTTGCTAGGAAAAAATATTTCCAAGAAATATATTAAATATGAATTTATAATTGCCAATTACCATCTTGTTCATATTGAAAACATTGAGATGAATTAACATCCAAATTATCACATAAAAATTGGGTAAAAGCTGGAGGAATGTATGAATTTTGAGATGATGGAGTGAGACTGGGAGTTTCATTTGGAATGTGTGGAATGGAAA
This sequence comes from Diversispora eburnea, assembly GCA_910592015.1. Classification (NCBI taxonomy): domain Eukaryota; kingdom Fungi; phylum Glomeromycota; class Glomeromycetes; order Diversisporales; family Diversisporaceae; genus Diversispora; species Diversispora eburnea. The sequence goes on along the minus strand of CAJVPK010000885.1, from coordinate 16,580 downwards.
AATTGAATTCTTGAACAATTGCATATTGTTGCGACGAATAGAGAAAATCGGTAACTGGTTCATAAATTGCACTGGTAAATAGTTGTTCAAATTCGGAAGCATTATAGACGGGGTTTTCGTCTGAAGCGGAAATAGATGTCGGTAATGAATCATTTTTGGATTTAATTGATAAAAAATTATCCGCCGTTCCAATGTTTTGTAAATAAAATTTATCGCCTTCGGGCATCAGAACCATTTGAGGAACGATTACTGAGCATTTTGCATTTTGATCGGATTTTTTTCCAAATATTTCGTTATGAACCAGAAAGTCTATGCTACTCAAAATAGTATATACATTTTTTATCTCGGAAGGTTCCACACTCCACCTTTCTTGAAGAATCTTAGAAATTTCTGGCTGAGAAAAGAATGGATGTTCTTTTTGGACTTTCGATTGGTTATCCTTTCTGTAGAGAATAAATCCATTCTGAGCGCGTTTTTTTCCCTTCTTTAATGTTTTTTTGGAAGGAGCTAACAATTCTTCCAAAGGTAAATTTGTTTTTAAGTTCACACCTTGACTTTTTATTGCGTCAAGATGTTTCTTGATTGCATTTTTTAAAACTAACCGAAAATCTTTAGAATCGCGAAGGGACGATGGTGAAGCGATTGTCTTAGGCATCGTTAAAAATGAATGAAATGAAAGACGAATTGAATTTTAACCCAGTGCAGACCATCCATCGAGAAAAAAAACGCGTTAGATTTATATAACTTTTTTTTTTGTGGTTTCAAAGGTTCAAACCAGAAAGTCGGAAAAATTTTAAGCAATGAAAATTTTTTTGCGGAATGGTAGCCACTAGGATACAAATTTAATGGAATCTTGATTCCGCAATTGAAATCTAATGCGCGTTCAATCCAGCAACCAAGAAAATACTTGAAAAAGATTTACATATTTTTTTCCCAACTTACCACTATTTTAATTTGGGCACAATGTCCATAATTTTAATTGTAGCACGAATAGTTAATAATAAAAAAAAGATTATTATGAAATTGCAAATTTGAAAGACAAGTTAGTTATATTTACTAAATTTGTATTGACAAAAGGTGAAGAAAAGTAAACCAATTTATTTCAAAAAAATTGTTATACATAAATTAATTGATACATCCATTATGTCTGGTATTGGTAGGAGCAAATAATAGGTTACCGTTGACAAATGTTTTCTAACCATCTTTTCTTTGGTAACTACTAATAATACATTTATTACATGGAAATGAATTAGGGAACTATGTAATTTTGGTTAAGATTATCATCACTTATTTAATCTATAATGTAATTTATATGTATAAATTTGGGAAGCTACTTTATATAAAATAAATTTTGTATAAATCAATGTATTTGATGTATTTCAGGTTTTCAAATAGACTAAGATGATATAAAATATCGAAATATATAAAATCAAAACTTTGTTTAATTCATAGTTATCTTGAAAGATTATTTTTTTGAAAAATTAAATATCTCATTAAATGACTTTACTAAAACCATATTTAACATAAGTACTCCATAGTTTAAAGAGAATAACAAGTGAGAAACGAAAACGAACAAAATTCATAAAGAATATAGCAAATTCTTTACAACTAAATCTTTTTTCTGTTAATTGTAATAGAATAATTACTTTATTTTTATTTGGCATAAAATTCTTTATCAATTATCAATTATCAATTATCAATTATCAATTATCTTTCTATAATCACTTGATAATTTTCTAAAAATACTTAAATAGGGAGAAATTATTAATATTATCTCAAGAACTCACTGTCCATTTTCTTTTCTTTTGTACTTTGTCAGACAATTTTTACATAATTAACTTATAATAATTACTAAAAAATTGCATGAATTTTGATATGATCTTCTAAATGTAATTGTAAAATTGCAATAAAAACCAAAATAACATCAATTAATTAAATAGAAGTAACAGAAGTTTTTCTACTAAATGAACTCGTCATATGAATACAGATTGCTAAGATTAAATATGACGTAATTAAAAAAAAAGATCGAAAATATTTAAGGGAAACAAATCTCATTCGTTACTTAATAATAAATAGGTTTGTCTATTGAAAGTGGATTTTACTATTCCGAGACATAATGATTTATTAAATCTGTATATAGATTTTCCTCCATGGGCATTAACTACATTTTTAATAATTAATTTCTTATTTTGAAAAAATAGAAATCATTGAAGAATTTTAAAACCAAATTCGCCGTAATCTTAATTTCACTTTCTCCTAAATTATTAAAAATGATTTATAATTCTATAAACTTTATTAATAATAATGTTTTATTTTCACATTACATTTCGTAATTATGTGTATAATGGAAGAATAAATGTCATGTCAAATAGATTACCCCTTACTAATTTTTTATAACCATATAAGACGTAAAAAGAGTTCTTTTATTGTAATAAATGACAATCCAACATACATACTTAACTTTGCCGAAAATTGCGTAATATTAAAAAAATATTATGCATAGTAAATCTAGAAAAATTTTCAATTATTGACTTTATTAAATGTAACAAAATATTATGAATACGTATTATGTAAGTAGAACCCATTGTGTCCAAAAACGTGTTTAAAGGAATTTAAATGAATGGAAATTCTAGGTAAAAAATGTTCACAATATATATAAAAATCACGTGATAAATATAATGTTTACACTTTGTTTAGATGTTACACAGATTAAATTGTGTATTACTAGGTTTGCTTGCATGAAAAAAAAACATTCACGTCATGGACCTTTTAGGGCGAGACCATTTACATAAAAATTCAAAGATTTACTGTAGTTATTTATTTTATTGTACGGGTTGTTATGGTAATAATTAATTTGAACCACGGAACCATCAAGACCATAAAAATGCAATCTGTTCTCATTATTTACTTTAATTTACTCAAAAAAAGAAATTTTCACTTTATAAGTTTCACAAATCCAAAGCCAAATTACTTATTAAAAGAAAATTCCTATGGAATGATATTCTGAATATATTTTATTTAATCCTTTTAATTAAATGCGTTAGTCAGATATTTTTTAAAAAATTCTTTGTTAAACAATATTTGTAAGACACCTTTTAACAATCACAATTTTCACGATCGATAACGGAATGTCTTTACCCCGATATTTACAATAAAATCCGATTATACTATTAACTAATTGACATTACTACGTTATCGATACAATATTATTTGATTATATTGTTTATTGTTTATTATATATCATTTATTATGTTATTGATGATATTATTTTTTCATGAGCACAATTTTCCTATAAAAATCATGACTATTGAACATACCAATGTTTTCTGGTCACAAACGTTATATTTTTAAAAAGTTATGATTTTTTTTCGCAGAGAATGTAACTAATTATTTGATTGGTGTTTTGAAATATAGAAAATTACGTAAAAATTAATAGTTTTCCGCGATTTATTAATTATTTTTTAATTGTTGAAAATAAAATTTTTCCCACTAAACTCTTTTTAGGAATTTAAAATTCTAAATATCAAGAAGAAACTCCGAGTTAAGAAAATATTTAAGAAATTTAATTAAAATGTCTGGAATTATTCCTTTTTTGTCTTGAATGAGATGAAGTCTATCGATATTTTTTTTTAAACAAAGCAAAAATTAGATTCGCATTACATTGTAGCCACAAGTGTGGCTGATGGTATATATAAACTTAGAAAATTCTCATTGTTTGACACTTTCGAATGTCTTGTGCCTCAATCAAAGTGTGATCTAGAATTGAAACATAAAAACGGAGTATTATTACCGAATTCCGGATTATTATCATCATATCCTAAAATAGTAGATAGTAAGTTATATGTCCTAAAAATAGGATAATATCTTAAATAAGAAATAGTTAAAATAGTTTTTTATATTAAATATACTAAATAGTCTAAATATTAAAGATTGAATGCTAGTGTTAAAAAGAAAGTTCATAACTTTAGCTATAGATTATATGTGTGGGAAGAACGATTATTCGATATTCTAAAATTAAAGTGTAACGACAGGTATAATTGTTAATTTTTAACTTGAAACTTGAATCATACGGTAACACTTGATAATTATCAATTCTTTATCTAAAGTTATAATACTATTGGTCCTTAACAAACAACGAATTCTACATTCAAATTTTCTCGGAAATTTTATTATTAAATGTTATAATTTTATCCTATCATTTAATATTAATGCAATTTATTATAACAAATAAAGTATATTTTAGATTCGTGGATCAAAGTTAGATCGAATTTATAGAGATACATGTGTATATGGATTTCTCTTTATGTCAACAATGGATATTTATCATCTGTATTCTAAATTAGAATTAATTTTAAATTGGAATTATTTAAATTAGAATCATCTGTATTTTAAATTAGATTTTAACTTTAATAAGTGATCCCCGATAGGCAATCTTTTTTTTTTTTCACCCGAAAATATTAAAGTTTATTATCACAAACTATCTTATGATTAAATAAGTGATAAAACCTTAATTATAATTTTATAATTTATATTAAATATTTGTTAATTTTACTAAATTAATTATATCATTATTTTTGTATATATATATATATACGGTAATTGATAGAGCTGAGTAATTTCTGTTCATTAATTCTCCTTTGAATTCGGTCATTTTCAGACTATATATGCAAACGGATATCATAATTAAATAAAATAATATTTAATTACCAATCGAAAAAAATTTATCTGTGCACGTTAAATTTTTATTTACGAAAAGAATTTACAAAAAAATACAAATAAAAGTTAAAAAATCTCCGATATTTGATAAATTTATATTTAAGTAAACCTTCTTTCTTGGTTATCTTCTGTGTGTTTCCAATATTATTTCAATTTTCGGTAAGAATTTATTTAAACCTGCGCGTTAGAACATCAGTTATAACATTTGATATTACATTTATTAAGAGTTTTCGATTTTCTTAGGGCTTCTCTCTTCACGCGTCCGCAGGTTATCTTTCTTTAATAAACCAACCTTTAATCTATAAATCCATAAAATGTCTTCGTTATATCATTCCCATGATAATTATTATCCCCAAGAACGCACACAAAGTCCTAAACTTGAATCGAGTTCCTCTTCTGATTCAATTAAAACCAAAAGAAAAAGATCCGAAGGTGATGTACCAGACCAAGCACTTCAATATGCTACCATTGATATGGTTAGATCACTTCAGGCTCAAACTCCATCTGGGTAATTAAATTATGGCATAATTTTTGTCAATAAAAAATGAGAATGCGTTATTTAATTTTTTTTCTTTAAAAAATAGTATTCCAGATAACTGGCGATATAGGCTAGAGATTGTTCAAGAGCCAATGCGAGCACGTATGTGTGGTTTTGGTGAAAAGGTATGAATTTATTACATCAGATCATTTTTATTATTTTTATTTCTTAGATTAAGTATATTTAATATTTATCTTTTTCAGGACCGTCGATCTATATCACCTTTGCCTTTTATTCGCTTGCACATAACTGAAAACAATAAGCCAGTCGACATCAAGTTAGTCAAATAATTTTACTTTATTTACTTTTTTTTCCCATTAAAATGACAAATTATTAATATTATCTTGGAAATATAATGATTTGATTACTAGTAACTTTGACCCAGGATTTTTTACCATTTGTGCGGTCCTATATGATTATAGTTCGAACAAAGAAGCTTCGATAGTAGTTCATCCACCCTCTAGCACCAATATAGGCAACATGTCTCAACAATTAGGCATGAAGAATCTAGTTGGCAATTGCCTCGTAGATGGAAAACGTCTTAAAGATGCTGAAGGAGAACTCGGTATCTGGTTTGTTTATCAGGATCTTAGTGTCCGTACTGATGGTGTTTTTTACTTGAAATTTGAACTAGCCTATATCGGAAGGTAAGGAATAATATTTTGGAATTTTAATGATTCGCCGAATATGGACACTCATTTTTCCGATACCATTGTTTGTGCTTTGTTTGATTTGTTTACGATCTCGATTTGGTTAATGTTATAAATCCAATTCCTTGGAATCGGATTGTTGATATTACAAAAAAAAATTATAAATTTATATATTGATTATATTATACTATATTTATCTTATTAATTATACGTTTTATCATATAGTTTGGGTCGAATTAATGATAAAGGCATTGACCCTATACCAATATTAGCGACAGCTAACTCGCGACCCTTTACCGTTTATCCCCCAAAACGATTTCCTGGAATGATCGGTAGAAATTAATTACATTTGTTGACAAAAAAAATACTATTTATTAATAATATGGTCCCTTTATAATTCTATTTTTATATAGAGCCTTCGCCACTTGCCCGTTGTTTCAGTAAGCAAGGGATTAAAATCCCTGCTCGAAAAGAGAACAAGAAGTCCGAATTTAGCCCTGAACAAGAGAGCTAAATTTAGCCCCCAATATTGAGGTTTGAATTAAAATCTCCCATTAATCTTTTTTTTTAAAAAAAAAAGTGTGATATATTGAATTAATGATTCCATATCTTTTTAGATAAATAATTATATTTAAGTTTTTAAGGATTTCTACGTTAAAATAAGTCATAATTAAGTTTTTAGAAATACTACTTAAAGAATATTTGTTATGGAATCACGCACACATTTAAGAAGCATTTTTGATTAAGAATTTCAAATAATTTTATTAGTTTATTTTTCGCTGAATATAATTTATAGGCTATGTACGATATATCATTGGAATTGAAATCTTATGATATTCGAAAAATTCATTAAGAAATGTATGAAAATACGCTTATTACCGTTTAAAATAAGAAAACGAATACTGTAATAATAGTTAATAACTAAAATATTAGTTTCACAATAGAAACATCTTAATATATATTATGCAAGTAGAAATATAAGAAATAATGAATAAAATATATAATGGTCGCTTCGTTATACTTTATTATTATAAATTGTAATATATACATATCTAAACAATTAACTAACATTAAAACTACCTCACAGTTCATCGTTGCTCTTCTTAAAGGAACTACTGGCCAGTTGAGTATAAAATCTTTAATAAATAAATCATATATATAACTAAAAATTTACATATAAAATCTCTCTTATCTTGTAATTTAATTTTAGGATCTTTAAAATTAAATCTGAAATAAATTCGTGGATTAAATAAAATCTTATATTCCATAGTAATCCCTTAAATCTTTATCTCTTTCCCTTGTAAAGTTTATGTTTGCCTTGATTTGGAATCTTGATAGTTATATGTTAAGCAAAATATATTTGTCAACAAAATCTCAAATACGTATATTCTAGTATAATTCAAAATATGCTTTATGAAATTAAATCTTTTTCTTGTACAAGATCTTATCTATCATTACCCACCAATTCGATAATAATTTCTCACTCCCACCTATAATTGTCACATATCATCACCGTCCGGATATCAATTTTTTTTGGGGGGGTACCTGGTAATCACCTGAGTCTCATTTGGTTACTCGAGAGGGGTGAGCAATATTTCAGAGGAACTCTAAATAAAAATTGCATGTAATATTTTTTTGTATTTTCTTTACTCTTTCAATTATTTTTAATCATTGCATAGCTTTAAGATTTATTACCTTGTAATGTCTTAAGCCAAAGTCGAATGAAACATTTATCTTGATATAGACACAATATTTTGTTATTGATATATTTCCGAATATGTTTACGTTTCACTTCGGTGGTCAATCCTAAAAATTTGTTTCTTTTAGTGGTATTGCAAGTTTCACATGATGTTTCTACAATGTCTTGGTTAACTATAAACACAAAAAACTTACATTGTTATATAATGATCTCTGTCTGTAATATTAAGTTTCAGTTTATAAAAATAATAAAAATGGATGATTCTTTATTTCCTTTAGCTTTTGTTTTTAATACTAATTCATTAAAATGGTCTAATTCTTAAGAGTACAATATTAATATTTTATTTTAGAATGCGCAAAGTAAAAATATTGGTCGTATCGATCATACTAAATTTTTGATTTTTTTTTTTTTTTATATTTTTAGTGAGTAACGAATAATGAAAAGAGAAAATTTATCCTACTCTAGCAATATTAAAGCATTTTATGAATGGTCTATTCCAAATATACCACATAATGATAATGAATCTTCTCCACTTATAGCCATTCAAAGAAAAAATGTAATATATTTCCTGATATTTGTAAAATTTTTAAAATATAATATATATATTCACATAAATTAGGTGTTCTCTTAATTAGAAATACAAGCCTTTGTTGTGCCAGATAGCTAATAGTTAGTCAAATAATGGTGTGGGCAGGGATGATACAGAAATGCTAGAGATTTCGAAGATGCTAAAATTGCTAAAAAAAAAGTTCTTTGCGTGTTAGCAGATAATATGGTATGGTTATCGTCGGATGTTTACACATGGTATCAGCGTCAAGGGGAGTTCCCGTTATTATTATTTTAACTAACGATGCTTTGGCTGGTTAGTTTCCTCGGTTCTCGGAGCAACAACGAGCTGTCGTAAAATAGGATCTTATTTTTAGCAAGCTTCTTTATGTATTTAGTTGTTTTAATTTGTTTCTCCATGTAACAGTTTTACAATAAAATATACGCATTGAAGCGAGGCTCCGTTGGTTAAAAAAAAAGCAGATAATTGTCCAAATCCACTATTTAAGAATTTTACATATTATAATAGCTCGTCAGCGTAATCCAAAAATATGTGATAATGCAGTTTATTGGAATATTTAAGTATTATGAGTAGTACCAATGTTCCGTGCTGATGAAAAAAGAAATAAATAAAATTATGAAAAATGAGGACAAATATTTATTTTTTTCTTGGTAAATATTTTTTTTATACATGACGCAGAAGATTCATTGAACGGCATAAAGGGAATGGTCATATGACATTATCATTCATCTTATCCATCTTTCAAAATAAGAACAATCATAAAAAATACACAAAACATAAACATTGTAATATTTCAAAATTTGGTATAATTATTTCTCAAAATGTACAGTATATCATAAAATATATAAATAAATCAAAATGAATTTTTTCGAATTTGAAAAGTTGTACTGTATATTCGGTTCCATAAACATAACAATCAAATGTTGTTTAAGTGTTTTGAGAATCTTAAATTTCTTTTAAAAAATGAATTCGAAATCATCTAATGTTTTTCTTATATTGTTCTTTACTATAAATTGGTTAGTAGCAACGGTTTTTTGCTATAAACCAAGTTCACGACAATATCAAAGTAGTGTTCTTATTGGCTCCAAGATTTATTATTTTGGGGGTTTGTCACCAAGTGGTTCAAAAAGAAAGAATGATGCACTTTATTTTAATGTAGATACTTCTGAATTTACTGCTGTTGATGATATCCCCGCTTATATTCATCACTCTTCTCCAGTGGTTCATCCTGAAGACGAAAATACTTGTTTATTGATTGGAGGTGATTATACATCTTCCGAAACAGGATATGATTATAAGAGTCCAAATCAAACCTATAAATTTGATACCAAAACTTCCGAGTGGTCCATAGAAGAAACTTCCAATGAACCTTCTGTGTTCTCTACGCACTATTTGACAAGAGGTGTATCAGATAATAATGGATTTATTTATTTTTTTGCCCACGAGTATTCTTCAATTCATTCTTTTATTAAACTTGATATTAATGCGATGTCTTGGTCAAGCTTCAACAACTCTGGAGATCCTCTTAAAGAATTCTCTGAAAGATTTTTAATAAGACAGTTTTATACTGCAACATTATTACCAAACGGTCTTATTATTTTTGTTGGAGGAATAAACGATCTTAATCAAGCCTATAGTATGAATGATGTAATTAAATTTCAGTTTATAAAAATAACAAAAAATATATTATTGCTTATCATTATGTTTTTATTTTATTTCCTTTAGCTTTTGTTTTTTGATATCAATTCATCAAAATGGTCTACAGCTGTAAGTATGAAACATATAACATTAATAAAGTCATGAAACTAATCATAAAATCTTTAATTCTTTATTTTTAGACTGCACAAGGTGAAGATATTGATGGTCGTTTCGATCATACCGCTGTATTAAGTAAGTAAAAAAAAATGATACTAAATTTTTTGAAGAAAATTTTTTGATTTTTTTTTTTAATTATAATTTCTAGCGAGTGATGAACGTCTTATTATTTATGGTGGTAGTTCTAGTTCGGGTTTGGCAAATGAAGGACCTAATCCTACTCTAGCAGTATTAAAGATAGGATCTTCATCTTATGAATGGTCTATTCCAAGTAGCGATGATGAATCTCATCCACCCCTAACTGGTCATTCGGCGACTATTTACGGAGAAAAAATGTATATTGCATTTGGTAAATAACATAATTACTTATATTTCTAAGATAAAATTAAATATTAATTTTATTTTATGTCTACTATATTCGCATAATTAGGTATTGATCCATACACCGAAAATGCTAAAGATGAAACTATATTGGCTTTTAATGCAAATGATTTTTCTCGGATAGCTCCTAAAAAATCAAAATTAAAACTTATACTTGGAATTTCTCTTGGTCTTACTGCTGGGTTACTTATTATAGGAGGGATAGGAGGATACTATTTCTGTCGAAAACGAAAAAACAGGCAAAATAATGAAGAAATTTTTATAGATGATAATGATTTCATTGACGACCAAGATATTGGAGTTTATCGAAATCCCTTGGTTACCAGAAATGATGTTGATAATAATAATCCTGGATATAATCCTAGATATAATCCCGGATATTCCAACAATCCCAATAATCCTGGATATGTCAATAATCCTCGTTATAATAGTAATTCTGGCAATCCTGGATATGTCAATAATTCTCCCAGATATGTCAATAATCCTAGTTATATTAGTGATTCTGGATATGCCTATAATCCTGGATATGCCAGTGATCACTGATAATGGAAAATCAAAAATCAAAATCAGATAATTTTAAAAATTAAAATATTTAAATCATAAAGAATAAAATAAAATTGGTTTATTCTTGTATTATTCCTACATTTAAAGAATAGTGACTTCACGAGAAGCTATACATTATAGTAGCAATGTAGTAGCAATTTTTTTTATTTAGCTACCTACATATATGCTATGTAGAAATCTAGATTTCATGATCTTCATCTTTTTTAATTATATACTACTTTTTATTCTACGATTATACGATTATGACTTTGAAAAAGGTAACTTCAGTTAGATAGTAGCATAATTTGCTTATTTAATAATATATTGATACGTTTGTTGTTGTTTTATGCACCATGTAAAAATTTTTGTTACTCTGCAGATAATTAAAAATATAAAAAATGCCATGAATCGAAATGTAATAATTAAAATCTACAAAATTCTTCTGATCTTTCTTATTACTTGAACTTTATATTATGTCTGTTATTAAATTGACGGGATCTAATAAAACTTTGTGGAAAGTATAAATCATTTGCTAAACGAACTAAAGCTCTAATAATTGTTGACTAAAATATAAATTTAAACGTTTAATAAATCCAACAAGAATTTTATAATATAAATACGAAAACATTATTAACATATTTTAGATTCCCAGATATGATAATTCTTTTCAATCCAAGAATAATAAAAATTATCGATTTATATAGATTTCTAACTGCTAAATATTTTCTTATTATTATGAAATGATATAAACCATTTTCTTTATAAAAAACTTAATATCCTCGTAATTGATATTCTTTATATCAAATATTATAAAGATCTTTTGTTATATAGCATCCTAAAGAAGAAACTGGTACTTGGTTCCGTTTAATTTAACTTTATAAATATTTTATTTATGTATTGAATACATTTGTGTGACAAACTTAGAAGAAATGAAATAATTTATTTCATTCGTTAACCTAATTATCATGACAAAATTTCTTATTTAAGAAATATTTATACATGTTGTGAGTATTTAGTATGGCTTAAAAGGATTAAAAGGGCGTATTATTATGGTTTGAACAATATCAGCAATGATTTTTTTCTATTAATACCTCTCACCTAAATTCTAAATTTGAACTGATATACCATTGTACATTTAGGTTGTGTAATATGAATTCCTGATTCTTATTTTGACTAATGTGATACGTTTCGAGTGTTTCAATAAATTTTGAATCAGTTGGGATCGTTTATATCTAACAAATTGTTTGTTAAAGTAATTAAAATCATTGTGTAAATTCGAACACAATATTATCAGAAACTTGGATCTACATTTAGTATTGTTCGTTCTAAACAAGAATATAAATAAATTATGCATTGTTTGTGTAATTCTTTAACATCTTTTTAGGTTTTGTGGATGTAAATTTTACAATAAAAACCCCCCAAAAATATTCGCAAATTTCATCAAAATTTACTATTCGTTCAAAATCTTTTTTTTTTATTTTGTTAAAATGCTTACAGAAATTCAAGCTTATGGTTTTACTGGTTTCGTATGTGGAGTTGCTGTGATGGTAAGTTATCGCAACAAATATTTTGACATTTATATATTTTTTTAACTTACATTTTTACTTTGAATTTAGATAACTTTACATAATCTTTTCATATCTATCATTTTATACAAAGCTCGTAAATCCAATGTTTCTAATATCACCAAAATTATCTTGAATCTTAATATAATGTTACTTTTCATATTCAGATTTTCAATTAACTTTACGCCTTCCTGGATAGATTTACTTGGTTGCCAATTTTTATATTATATAGGATATATTGCATCATTTTTTTATAGAACAGCCTTAGCAATTTTTTTATTGTGGCGTTTAAGACAAGTTGGAAGCTCGCAAATAGATAAATGGGCGAGCATCATCTTATTCTCAATAAGAACAATAGCTAACGTATGTAAAGTTACTCAAATATATTATTATTTTCTCTTACAATTTATTTACCCCTTATTTTTTTTTATGGATACAGCTTACATTATTTGGTTTTTTAAGAGTATCTGTATTACCAATCCCAGATCGAATTATTTGCTGGTCTGATTCATTCGCAGTAATAATACCAGAAACGATCATAGTATCCATAGACTTTTTGATTGATATATTTATTACGGTTAGATTAGTACAAGTCCTTCGTATGGCCAACACGAATGCAGCAAGTCTCAGATCAAGTGGGAGTAGGAAAACAAAACGAACATTATTTACCGCAGTTATGTATTGGAATTTTGTTCGTTTGGCAGTGGCATTTGGACTAAATTTAATGACAGTTGTGGGCCTTATAGCTACATTTTCTGAGAAATATGGTGCTGGATTCACCCGTGATCAGCGTATTGTTGTGATCTTTTTTAATACATTTTTCTTTGTTCTACTGTCATACGTTGTGACTGTAGATGCTGAAATTGTTAAAGTAATCGAAGGTGAAAATCAAAATAAAAAAGGGTCAAGTACAAGCGAAAAATCGAGTTACCCTTACCCTAGTTCCTCCACGAACTCTACGAATCGCGCGACTTATAAAAGTACTGGTTCAAAACATAATACACAAAGTGATTATGATGTATCCATGAAAAGATTGTCATTCTTTGAATGGGCTAACATTGTTTTGGGCTTTCGACATGAAAAAAATCATGTGCAGGAATTTACTCAAGAGGAATTTGAAGAAATTATTGGATCTTTAGAAGCTACCAATCGTGACCCCGAAAAAGGAGAAGCTACTAATGATCCTCGCAACAGTAATATTAGTGGAGGATCAACAATAATCATCCCAGAATAAAGATGAAACACGTATCAACAATAATTATCCCAAACACGACTGACAAAAAATTGTACAATAATATATATTTACACGGTGTGTAATTTAAAAATTTTTTAATATTTTCCTTTAAATTCTTTAAGTTCTTGTATAATATTTATTCCCCTTAAAGTTTAGCAATTCTATTTATTTCATTATAATAATAACAAAATGAATAATAAATAATGTTTAATTGATATTGCATGACTGTTTTTTTCCCAATCATTTGTTATAAATTCAAAATTCAGACAGTTCTTTATTAAACAAAGAAATACAAATACAAATCAAAAGTATACAAAATCATTGCTATACCTTTTTACACACATTGTAATGTATGGAAAATATGGAAGATTTATAAGTATATTTGCATTTAAAAAAATATGAAATAAAGCAACAAAAATATTAAATGGCAATGTGAACACAATGTTAAATTGCTAAATGACAAATATAAATGTTAAATGCAGAAAAAATGTTACAAAATATGAATTATTCTATTTAAATGCATATGAAATGTGAATATATTATACTATTGAACATAATGTTAAATGTTAAATGACAAATATAAATGTTAAATGCTAAATGACAAATGTTAAATACTAAATGCAGAAAAAATGTTACAAAATATGAATTATTCTATTTAAATGCGCATGAAATGGAAATATGAATATTATAGAATAATATAGGCAATGAGATGTCCACATTTGTATTCTATTGATCAAAATATTACATTGTGATTACGTTCCTTTTATTCTCATCCAGGAGAATTGGCTCTCTTCTTAGGGAAAATGCCAAGGAGAAGTTTGACGTGCTTCGAGCTTCGGATGGGTTTGAGGATTATCATTAGTAGAAGGGGAATCTTGAGGAATAGGACTTGGAATAACGCTATTGACGGCCACGAATAGGATAACCATGATGATGAAGAATAGTGATTTCATTGTTATAATGAAGAAGATATTAAGGGTATTAAAGAAAGAAAGGATAGTATTAAAGAATGTAAATTAGCGTGAATATGCTAATTGTAGTTGTGATTTAATATTAACAAAATCAGACTTTTCAAGAAGAGATAAATATAAGTCGTACTTGTTAATACTTGTTGTTAATTGATTATTAAAATAAAAGACATGAAATTAACGATGAGAAAGAGACCTTTTTTATACAAATTCGTTTTTGCTTCAACAAAGGAAATTAACGATATTCATTGGTGAAACATTCTTTGTTATTTTAATTTATAAGTAATTCTTGTTTTCCTAAAAAAGCGTACAGGATACGTAATACAATTATATTAATAGAAACATCGTGCGTTGTCGATATTAGAACAAGGAATTCATTTGCTGTTTGCGAACGATAATGGTATCATACATAAAGTACCATCCCACCAGGAGAATCACCTAGAACCTTTGAAACGATAAGTTCGCTAGTTTCATAAAAGACTGTTAACCAGATTAGGCAATTGGAAATCCGTAAAAATAAACTGTATTTATATTAATTTGCAGTTTAATCAATGAACCAAAGATGCTTAAAGATTTAAAGTCTTCGTAACTTAATTTTCGCATGAATGTTATTTACGATAACTAAAAATTATTTAAAAACATTTTTTTGACAGTATTTATCCTTTTCTGGTAATAATAAATAAATAGCCATTTTTGGAAGACTGCGTTTATACCGTATATTTAACTTTTGGATAGCAAATAGTAAATTTATTTGTCATTCTTCAACTAATTTGTTTTAAATTAATAAATACAAAATAATTTTTAATAAATACAAAATAATTTTTAATGATACAAAATATTTTTAATGAAAAATTCATTTAAAAAAAACCTTGGATATAATTAATAGCATTGAGTATTGCGGTGACATGAAAAAAAAATTCCATTCATGCGGATGTGTTAAACAAAATCCTAAGTAACATGACGCAATTAATACATCGATCTCGTGATTTTTCGTTGGTAGTCTTACTCAATAATTTATATATTTATATTTTTTATTTTTAAAAAATCTCACTCATTTGAAACCGATTTTTTGGTCAAAGTATTTAAACTGTTACATATAAAAATTTATGGGTTTATAATATTGAAAAACATCCATTTTTCAAAGTATTTGCAGGTTACAGTGAGAACTTGGAAAATCTTAAGATTTGATCACAATTATTTTCTCAATTTTCATGGTTTATGATGTGATTTTAGCCAATTAGAATTTAGAATGTCTAATCACATGATGTAATTTAGCCAATTATAATTTAGAATATTGAATCACATGATTATATCATAAAGATTAGCTGCAAAAGTTTCATTTTTGATAGACTTATTGTTATTTTTTTTTGATATATCAAGATACACATTGTTACTATATTTTTTTACCCTTTTCATTATTGTCGTATTTTCACTATTGTTTCTATCCATCACACCCTGTTACTGTTAATCTCCGTCTATATAGTTTCCCTTTTTAATTGTCACCATCTCCCCTCTACTTCTTTTCTATTTTATTGATATTACTTATCAATACTTATTACTACTTACCTTCATTTATTTACTTATTTTGTACTATCCACTTCATTTTTGTCCTTTTCATCATCCCCTCCATCCTGAATTCATCCTTTATTCTCTTTCTCCACTTATATATATAAATTCTTTCAGCTGTACCAGTTACGTGTTGTTATCCGTGTAAACCTTCTACAATTTACAAAGACAACAGGAGAAATAATACTAAAACTAATAAACAAAACTAAATAAAATTATAAGAATTACTAATCTCAAGATAAAATAATCACAATTCAAGAGTTTATACGTAGAAGGAATTAAGTACGATCAATTATGAAAGAGGCGTATTTAACTATTAACAGTGGTATGAAGACTT
>CAJVPK010000884.1:0-19527 GCA_910592015.1 Diversispora eburnea | reverse complement strand
TTCATTTATTTTATTTATTTCATTTATTTTATTTATTTCATTTATTTTATTTATTTCATTTATTTTATTTATTTCATGTTGTCTTATTTTAGAAAAAAATACTTGGACCAAAATAGATGTTTCCAATTCACATCGTCGTCTTTCACATACATCAACACAAGTTGGATCTTATTTATTCATAGTGGGAGGACACGATGGAACAAAATATACATCGGAGGTTCTTTTATTAAATTTAGGTATGCGATAACGTTTTTAGTGTTTCGTATTTTTTTTTTTTTTTGAGAATTAAATTTAATAATAATTTTAATTATTATTTTATTTTATTTTATTTTTTCATTTATAGTAATTATGGAATGGGAGCCTCGTAGTGTTTTTGGTACACCTCCATCAGGGAGAGGTTATCATACAACGGTTTTATACGATTCGAGACTTTTTGTTTTTGGTGGTTACGACGGTCATTCCGTTTTTGATGATGTATATATTCTAGATTTATCTGCTTGTGCCTATTTACCACAGATTATAAATTTCAAACTTCTTGAGAAAACTGATTCTATATAAAAATATATATGACATATAACAATTTTTGATTATATACATAAACATATATATATATATACATACATCTTTTTTATTATTAATTACATTAAAACAATAATTAAATTTAATTAAATTAAGATATATTTTATAATAATAGTAATAATAGAAAAAAATTATATCTTTATATTTCTTTCCTTTCCTTTGTATTTGTACTTGTATTCGTACTCAAAATTCAAATTTCTTTAACAATATAATGATTTTTTTTAAAAAAAAAAAAAATCATGTTTTTTCATGTGTTATGTATATATGAATTAATTGAATCCCATACGTAATTTATATTCCTTTTCTTCTTCACTGGTCAAGGCATCCGCATCTGCCCAATTTGATGAACTTGAACGCTGACGGAATTTATTTCTTCGATCTTTAAAAATTTCTAAGAAAAAAAATATATAAATATATATATATTTATTTATTTAAATCACTTTTTATATAATCACATGAACTATAAAAAATAATCCATACCTTCTATATTCAATGGTTGAACTTTCCCAAATATTTCTTCTGGGTCTATAAAGGCTTGACGTCTCAATGCTGCCTTTAGATCGGATGGCCTACACCAGTCTGGACATATTTTATTTTTATCTTCCATTTCCATTTCACTACTTTAATACAATTATTAAATAAATTAAATTTAAAAGTCAAAACAAATGATAATAAAAAAATCTTTTATATTCCGAAAAAGATAATTACTCGCTATCCATTTCTGGTAATTCGATCTCCGGCTCAACCATTTTTGATCTAAATTTGTCTATTTTATCTATTCGTTTTTTTTTAGACCCTTCATCAACCTTTTTTTTTTAAAAAAAAAAAAAAAAAGTTATGAATTATATAATTGAAAAAGAAAAAAAATCATATAAATTCGAAATCATACCTTTTTTCTTATTTCCAAAGTGAAATTCGCTTTTCTTTTCCACTCTTCTTCACGTTGCTTAGCGTTTAGTAAACGTCTTTGTTCTTCCTCCCTTCTTCGTTGTAAAGCAGCTAATCGCTTCGCTTCCCATTCTTTCGTTCTTTCTGATTTTTTTTCTTGTTCTTCTTGTTCCTAATGATTAATGTGTAGGTCGTAAGATAACTGAATAATAATATAAAATTTTGATTCGCGTAAATTTTACCTTTTTCGCAGCAGCAGCAGCCAATACAAGTGATTTTATTTCGGGTTTCGAATGAGCCAATCTTTTTTTGAATGTCTTATTATTATGGTTATTATGATTATTATTATTGTTATTATTATTATTGTTATTATTATTGTTGTTGTTATTATTATTATTATTATTATTATTATTATTATTGGGTGGATCATTAACTTTGCTACGTTCGCGAGAAATTACATTGTCACTTTGAAAATATGTCAGGTTGTGATCATTTCGGGGAACTATATTATTTAAAGATTTGAAAAAACTCTGATTCTTTAAAGTTTTTTTGTGAAGGAACCTTTTGTTCTCATGTATCGTCATTAAATTATCAATCAGTTCCTGATTATTCCTGTCATGAGAAATCTTTATATCATTCGAAGAAATAATACTGTCCAAATAGTTCTTTATAGCATCGACTTCTTGTTGAAAGGTTACAGTAAATTCTTGAAAATTTTCGGTGAAATAATTTTCAATTTTTCTTTTTTCGTTAGAAAGCCAACAGCCTTCACTTATTTGATAATTTTCCAACGCCACGTTTTGCATGTTTTGCATGTTTTGAATTAAGGTACAGAAGAAACTTTCAATAAATAATCTTAATAATCTTTTTTTTTTAGTTGAGGTTTATATTACGTCACGCGAGATGGTGAACGATCCTGCGCAGCAATGGTGTTAGTAAATCCCGACTAATTCCAAAAATAATGTTATTTTATTGGTTTAAGCATATCGCAAGCAATCATGTGCAAATAATAAATTATATATATTTTTTTAATATCTACTAACTTTTTTTTTATTAATAAATTTATTATTTAATGGATAAATAATCAATTAATAATTATATTAATTATATTAATAATTAATTTATCTTGTGAATAATTGACTAATTCCTTGTAAACCAAGCCTATGGAAGTCAAACATGGTTTGGCTCAGCTGATGATTTGGTAGTTGTTGCTCTCTTCCTCTTCTTCTGGACTCTCTTTTCCCATCTTCTCTTCTCTATAACTTTTTTCTATCATTCCCTTCTTTCTCTTCACCCGCTTATGTATTTATTTATCTTTCCTACCTAAACATCCTCTTCTCTTGACAATTTCGACAATTTTGATAATTTCCTTTTCCTACCTTTCCCTATTCCTTACCTTCTATTCTATTATACATTTGCGCCCTTTCTTTCTTTTCTTTCATGTTTCTCCCTTCTTCTTCCATTCCTTTCAATGACAGAGAATTCAGAGATTTCAGCTCCACAATGGAAGATTTTGACAATTCCCTGTTCCTTTCTTTGCATTCTTCTCCCTTTTCTCTTCCATTCCTTTCAGGATGGCGATTTCGACGATTTCGACGATTTTGATGATTTCGGCGATTTCAATGGTTTCTCTTTTTTCTTCCCTTTCTACCTTTTCACAACAGTAGAAAAAGGAGGGAAGAAGAGGAAGAAACCATGGGGATATAGAAAATGAAGTGAGAAGTGTTTATAGAGGAAAAAAGGAAGAGAAGAGGGATTCCTTTCAAGGATTTATTATTCACGGCTTGAAATATATATATAAAGTGAAAAAAATTAAATTGATTATCAAGTCATGATCTTCTCGCGAGCCACTATTTAGGCTTGCGAGTTGGCTCGAGCTTTGCAAACCGACCTTTGGGTTCGCAGCCTATAAGCCTATAATACTAAGCTTGATTTGGCTTGGCTCGGCTCATCTCGTTGGGTTCAAAACCTATGAGAAGTAATATATCAAAGACTATTAAAAAAAAAAAAAACTCGAATTTCGGAAATTAAAATTCCGATTGTGAATTTCTAAAATATTAACCAACAAATTCAATTTTCTTTGTCTTATGGTTTTTGGTGTAACACAAATCATTTTTTATCGTCTTGTCATCACATATCATCACTCACTATAACTTAACCATTTACCGTTAAAATGATTATTTGCAAGAAAAGTAAAACGTTGCACGACTCATTCTTACATTGCAACTAAGTTCTTCTCTTGGTGCATAAATCCTGCAAATGACCAAAATGTACCTTTTTTTTACATATTTTTTTTTTCTTTTAGCCATTAGGATAAAGGAAAAACAGAAAGGATTACAGAAAAGACATAAATGATTCATGTGGTACCGTTATTATATGTCACAGCTAATCATCATACCCAATAATTTCACTAGTTATAAATATAGTTGCTAAAATAGTTTCTTGAACAGAAACACAAAAATTATATAAAAATATATTTTAATCTCCACAATATGCTTGATAACTAAAAAGAAAAAAAGAAATATACGGACATATTAGAAACTTTATGATTTAGTATATAGAAATATATAGTTGAAAAATATATCAGAAACTACTATCTTTAATAAATAAGCAAAACAACAACCCCTAAGATGCTGTCTAACCAAACTGACTCAATAACTGACTCGCTTTTACCCGAGCCTCAACTCTACGTGTGCGAGTTACACTTTGGTATTGGAGACGATGAATTGATAAAATTGTTAAAGGACGTTGACCCATTAAGGTATAGATTTTAGATTTTCTCCCGACAATTTTTTTTTTTTTTTTAACTTGATATGTATTCTTTAAACTAATTTAACATTTTTTTTTACTTTTCGACTTTTCCACATTTTCCACATTTTCCACATTTGGGTTGTTTTGTTTAAAATAGAGTCGATATCCGCCGTCAACATGGATCTACCAACAACAATGGTGTCATTCATTTTCCGGCAATAGAAAATGGTACGGAATTCTCTTTGATTTTTTTTTTTCTAAACAAAATCGATTTCATTTTTCTTATTTGATTATATTTATTTAAAAATAGCGGAAAAGGCATTCGCCATTTATAATAATATCAAGTTGGACGCTTATAAGACTTATTTAAAATTACAAATTACTGATCCCATGGGTCACGGAATTGAACCACAAGCAAACGCATATATTTTACAAGTTAGGCAATTGCCCCTTAACACTACGAATCTTTCTCTCTATGATCTCTTTCGACCATTTGGTCCATTGTTTTCTGCTAGAATGCAATATCAAGATAATAAATTTAAGGGACATGCCTTTGTTCAGTATTTCAAACAAGAACATGCTGACTTGGCTATTCGTAATATGGTAAATTGACATTAATTCTTAATTATCACATAACTTTTTACATTCATTTAAAAAATTTATATCATTTAACATTATTTACATCATTGAATAATAGAATTGTTTTACGATTGACAATAAGACCATGTAAGTTACATAATGAGGTAGTATTTTGATTTTGTGAAATTTTTTAAAAAAAAAAAAATAAATTAAATACAATTTTTTACGATATAATAAACATATGTACAAAGATAATAAAGATGAATTCTCTTCTTTAATATTATTCTTTAAAATTTTATTCATTTATTTCTAATTAATTAGTTCCGTCTCTCAATACCATGGTAAGCCCAACAATAAGCCTGCCATTCGCACAAATATTACAAATCCCACATTTCCCAATTCTGTAAGTTTTATATTTTCAACATTTTTCATATTAAGAGAAAACATTAAAACATTTAATAAGATTACATTTTTGTAAATTAAAATAGGTACAAGCATTTTCTCCTTTGGGAAATAATAACAATAATAATAATTTCAACAGTCTAACAGCACCACCTTCTCCAGGTCCAGAAGGTCCGATCGTTGACCCATGCAATTTGTTTATCAAGAATCTTGATTCCAATATTTCTAGTAGTGATCTTTTCAATCATTTCCGTCGATTTGGTCGCATCATTAGCGCACGTGTTATGAGAGATCAAGAGACTGGTAATTCAAAGGGTTTTGGATTCGTTAGTTATACTAATTCTGAAGAAGCAGATAGAGCGAAGAGTTCGATGCACGGAAAAACCTTAGGGACAAAACAGATTGTGGTTAGGCTTCACGAACCTAAAAAGTTACGTGAAGCCAAATTAGCAAACCAGTTCAGTAGTACTCCCGCATCTCCTTCCGAAAGTCGGGCTCCTTCTAGACGTAATTCAGATTTATATATTATTAATACCGTAAATGAATTCGGAAGAGATGATCTTTCTGGTTTAGCCCCTAAGGCTCGTAAAGAAGTTTTAATGTCCGAGTTACAGAAAAGATTTAAATATATTCCAAGCGTACCTCACGAAGAGGTTAATCCGATCATCGAACACTTATTGAGTATGAAAACTGATGATGTTTTGCATATCCTTAAAGATGCAACTGCGTTGCAACAAAAGGTTTGTATTCAAATTTATAAACATTTATAATATTTTGTAATTTTATTATCTGTCAGATTTAGATTTAAAATATAATAAATTTCATTAAATTTGTTATGTTAATTATTTTTATTTTATATATATATATATATATATTATTTAGATTACAGAAGCTAGACATCATCTTCAACAAGAGAAGAAGCGTCGTGGTGCTGAGGAAGCGATTGTTGCATCAATAAATACTGCTACTGCTGCCAATACTTCCTTCCAACAACTCCCACAACGCGAAAAATTCCTTAAAGTAATCAATAAGCTTTGCCCTCGTTATTCCGATGAAATTCTAGACCTGATTATGTCTTTAAGTCAGAAAGAAAGAACTTTATGTTATTTCAATTCTGATTATCTTACTAAAAAAATCTTGGAAGCTAATCAGGCTTTAGAAGCTGTAAATGATGAGGATCCTTCGCTTTCGGTCACTTCTAGAGAAATTGTACCAATTCCTATTCAAGAAAATAATAGTATTCATCCTCACGTTATTCATAATCCTGTTAAATCCCCCGAGGTACCTCCTGTTGTTAGTAATAATGTTCATGACTTTGCGGCTTATGAAGAAATTGAGAAATTCATTGAATCCGTAAAAAATAAACCTATTCATGAACAAAAACAAAAATTGGGTGATCGCTTGTTTCCCAAGGTTAAAGTAAGTGATTCGTAATTTATTGAATCAAATTTATTGAATTTATTGAATTTATTGAATTTATTAAATTTATTGAATTTATCGTATTAAATAATTATTCTTACTTTTTTGAACAGAGCCTTGGTCTTAAAAGCGCTCAAGCCAGTAAGGTTACCATCAACCTTCTGGACACTGATGATCTCCGCGAACTGGCTCATTCGATGAATGACCTAGAGAAGTTTAGA
The DNA here is from genome assembly GCA_910592015.1 of Diversispora eburnea. Taxonomy (NCBI): domain Eukaryota; kingdom Fungi; phylum Glomeromycota; class Glomeromycetes; order Diversisporales; family Diversisporaceae; genus Diversispora; species Diversispora eburnea. The sequence goes on along the minus strand of CAJVPK010000884.1, from coordinate 12,688 downwards.
CAAAAAGTCAATGCGGCTGCTGAGAAGGTGGTGACTAGCAAATAAATAAATAGAAACTAAAGTTGGTTTTTCGGCTACGGTAATAAAGAAATTTGGATTCCATTTTAAATATTTGGCATTTATAATATCTATCTAATTTTAAAATTTAAGTCAATTCTCTTTAAGTAAATGATCTCTAAATGCAGCATCTCTTTGGTTCCATAATGGGACTTATGAATACGTTCTTTATTCTATATATTAAAAGATCGATATGGATATTAATATTAATTATACATCATATGTACATTATTTAAATAATGAAAAAAAAGTAGCTTAGAACAAACAACAACATGCACCCATAACAAGAGTAGATATAATTCTTGATTAATTGTGGAGGAAAATATATGGTTTTTTTTTTTTTTTTTAGTTATATTTTTATTATCTTATCTATTTCTACTATCTATTAGTAAAATGGTTCTCTATGGTTTTTTAGTTCATTATTTTTAATATACGATATTTATATATTTTTATATATATATAACTTAACAAATATGTATTTATTTTTTTTTTTTGAGAAATTAAATTATCTTTTTTTGGACTATAATATTTATTTTACTTTTTTATTAACATTCAATAAACATAAACATAAATATTAAGTTCATTACATTTACTATCAAAACTACTCAATTACTGAGATTTAATTGCGTCAATTTTTCATATGATTTAATTCGTAATTTTAATTGCGTCTGACTAAAATTACGAAAAATTGGAATTGAGTCATGAAAATTTGACGCAATTGACGCAATTACATAAACGCAATAGACACAATTAATTGAGTAAAGTATTTTTACTTTTGACGTATCGTTCAAAATCCAAACTTTATTGTAAAATTTCGTTTTATTCGAAATACTTTATTGAATGAGTATATTATATTTATTCATTACAAAAAAAAAAAAATTAATAATTTATAATATACTTGGATAAGATTTTCTATAATTATCATATGTAGCATTTTTCGCGCGTTACTTCATTATTTCGTTGCCTAAAGCCACCTAATGAGAAAAAAATTACATAAAAACAGAAGCATAACGTATAGCGGAACTACCCACTGGGCTATGCGCAAAACGAAAACAAGGACAGATCCAAAGTCGTGGTAATGCACGCGGGTCTATTGGGTCTAAAAAAAAAAGAAAGTTACGATAAAAAATAATGATTTTATATTAGTGATCTTTGTTTGTGTCACCATGTATATGTATTAATAACGATTTTTTTACCTGAATAGTAATAACTTTTTCAGATATGGCTTTGAGAACTATAGGAAATAAATTTTTAACAGGTAAAAAGGTCAAGTCTCAAAAACTCGTAAGCCTTTTGCTTTACTAAACTTTTGTACTTCCTTATTTAAAAGGTTCTACTATAAGACCCTTTGTAACAAGCAAATATTCTAATTTTCCCGGGTACGAGGAAAAAGACTGTAATTTTGGTTATTTTATATTATCTTTCGGGAACACTTTTTCATAAATTTACCCCATAAACAAATACGGGAGAAAATGTCTTTGTCTTTCTTGAATAAAATTTTTTTTAAAAAGTGATAGTTTATCAACTTATATGTCAACTTATATATTAAAATATATATAGAATTAGAAAATATTCAGTCTCTCCGAAAGATGGTAAATTTTTCAATAATAATATTTGTGTAGCTTAGATTTATTTTTTTTTTTTAAATTAAATTTATTTTTATAATTTATAAAGACAATAAAGCATTGGATCCTAAACAAAAAGCATTAAGCATCATTGACTCTCTCCCCGGAGACACCTTACTTACAAAAACAGGATATATCACTGTTGGAGTTGGATTGTTATCTTTAATAATTTCCAAGGAATTATATGTTTTTAATGAGGAGACCTTGCTGTTGTTTGCTTTTACTGGGATGGCGACAACTGTTTTTCGTTTAACTAGAGAACCTTTTAATGAATTTGCACAAGAGAAAATGGATGTTAGTATTATGATTATTTCCATTTTTCGGTTAAGATTATTCCTGAAAAAAATTTTTTTTTTCATTACATTTCATTTCCTTTCTCTTTTAAAGCGAGTCAATAATATTCTCGATCAAACTCAAGAAAATCATAAAACTGCTGTAAAAGAAAGAATTGGAACAGTTCAACACTTAGGAGACCTTGTTGATGTTACAAAGGCAATGTTCGAAATGTCCAAGGTAATCTTTTATTTTATTTAATTTAATCTTTTTAGAAAGAAGTTTTGCTTTTCTATATTTTTAAAAAAAAAAAAAAAAAAAATTTTTTTTTTTTTTAATTATAAAGGATACCGCAAAGCTAGAAGCCGAGGCTTTTGAGTTGAAACAAAAAGTTATTGCGGCTTCTGAAATTAAATCAGTCTTGGATTCATGGGTACGATATGAAGCAACTTTGCGTGAACGTGAACAAAAAGATTTGGCGAACCATGTCATTGGGCGTGTTATGGCTCAGTTACAGAACGAAAAATTGGTATGTTTTAATACACAAATTATATTATATTATGCTTGTGAAATATAGACCTTTAAATTATTATTTTATATTTATAGCAAAATGAAATTTTAAGTCAAGCAGTTATTGATCTTGAAAGTATGAGAAATGCTTTTATTTATTTATTTTATTTATTTATTTTATTTTATGCTGATCTTTTTAAATTTAACTTATACTTGAAATTTTTTATAGAAACTATTGGTGCTAAATCTGCATGATCTCTTGCTAAAGATATATAGAATATTTTCTGTATCTTGAATTATAAAGTTCACAAGAAAATAATAATTTAATAAATTTATCTAACTTAATATTTTTTAAATTAAATTGATATTGATTTACAAATTTTAAATTTAACTATTTCTCCTATTGGAGTTAGTTTTGCAAATGTATTGTAAATTTTTAAAGTTGGCTTTTAAGTATATAAAGTTAGCTTGTAAATGCCCAAGTTATGCCAAATTAGGATAGACCAAACAATAATTATAATTGATACCCAATTCTCTGATCAAATTGTTAAAGCCTTTTATATTTTTATTTGTGACTTTTTTTTTTAAATGTACCTCCTAATCAAATATTTTTTTAAACAAAACTCTAGGTACATAAAAATTTGTTAAAAATGAAAAAAGTGTCTATTGAAAAGCAAAAAAAAAGGAAAATATCTTAAAAATATAAAAAAAAAACTATGTACATTCAAGAGAAAGGGGAATTTTTATGTATAAGGGAATTATTTTTAAAGAAATTCTATGTAAATGAATTCACTAAACTCATCAGAAAAAAAAAATTATATAAAAATAAAATCATTCACACATCACATACAAGTAAACATTATATAAAGATTTTTATGCCCAAAAAATCTAAGTTATTTATTGTACGAAATATGTATATATAAATTACAAAAAAAAAAAGGAAAATAAATTCGGTTATTTTTTCAGCGAAAAGATTAATAAAAAAATTTTAATATAAAGAAACAAAATTTACGAAATATTAAATGAAAAAAAAAAGAGCTTGAATCAACAAGCTTCTAATTGTTATTGTTTGTTGTATTAGTGGAATTATTTGGTGAAGTTGTTGTCGGTGATTGTTGAGGACGCGCGAAGAAATGGGATGAGGGGGATGAAGTTGGAGGTAGTTGTTGAGAACTATCAAAAGCCGGAGCTCGAGGACGATGAACTAATTCTGGACGATGATGATTCAATGGTGGAGGATGTAATGTTGTAGGGTGTGAAGAGTAATGATAATTCATGTTATGTTGCTGTCCTTGATGTTGTGACGGTAATGTGGGTTGTGAAATTAATCGATGAGACGGAAAGGTAAAAGTATTATTTGATTGAGGTGATGGACCCACTGGTGAAGATGGGTGAAGTTGGTGAACAGGTGGAAGGTGGTGAGGGTGAATAGGTTGTGGTGGTGGACCAGATCTCAATTCACGAGATGGTCCTCCAGATAACGGATTCGGTGTACTATCAAAACTCGGAGGTCTCTGTTGATATTGAGTTGGAGATGGAGATGGAGGTGGTGGTGGTGTTGGAAATATACGATTTGTTGCAAAATTTAGATGAATATTGTTACTGACCATAGAAAGCCCGGAAGGATGAACTGGTGGAGGGGGAGGAGGTAAAGAATGTGGGGGTAGAGTATTTGTACTTGATGAAATGTGTGTCTTTTCATGTTTACGAAGTGACCTTGAATGATAATATGCTTTTGTACAATTTTTATATGGACATTTATATGGTCGAACATTTGAATGTGTTTTTATGTGAGTTGTTAAGGAATCAGGTCTTGAAAACCTTTTACCACAACCATTAACAGTACAAACATAAGGTCTTTCCCCGGTGTGAGTTCTTAAATGATTATACATTTTATGTCTTTTGGTAAACGGCTTTTGCCCTCTAAGGCAACCTTCCCAGTCACATGCATAAGTAGCCTTAAATATAAAGAAATTTGTAAAAAAAAAAAAAAAATACTGCAAACTTGATAATTTTGAACGGTGCCATAGTAGTGGTGCTCACCTTTCCGCTTCCAATGTGAGCATCACCCACATGAGATATTAATGTTTCTAAAGTATTTAACACTTTTGTACATCCTCTCCACATGCATCGATGAACATCCTGTTTTTCTTCTTGAGAATTATCTGGTTTCTCGGAACTTATTGTCGGAGAACCTTGAGAGCTGCCGGCTACTGTATTCTCGGATCGACCTGGTTCACACTTTATTTCGTCCAATACATTTACAGGAGTCAATGGTGAATCATCATCTGTGGGAGTATCTTTAGAATATAAGTAATCATCGAATATAATGTTTAAAACCACTAAATGGATTATGATGATGATGATACTGCCACGGCTATATATTGTTATATCTATTAACGTGTAACATAAATTAAATAATACTTACCACTACCATCGGAAAAACTGGATCTTCTCGAGTCATTACGCTGACGTTTATGTCTATTATTACCTTCAAAACTACGATTTTTTGGATTTTTTTCACGTTGTTCATAATATTTCAATTTTGTTATCAGTTCTTCTGTAGATAAATTTGGATGTTCATATTTTCCCAATTTAGCGTAGAGTTGATCTATCGTCATATCTTCGAATGAAGTTGTGTTGGTCCAGTTCGATGAAATATGGGATTCTGCAGTTTTTGACGACTCGATTTTATCAATTTCGGGTTGTGTGATAGAGAGTAAAGGAGCATGAGTCTTCGGGGAATTCGTCAAAATATCAGATGCAGATTGAAGTGGATTGTTTTGAGATTGGAATACTAGTTGGCAATCCTGATCATGGTTATTATTATTACTGTTGTTGTTGTTGTTGTTGATATTATCGTCGTTATTATCATTGTTATTATTATTATTGTTGTTGTTGTTGTTAATATTATTATTATTATTACTATTATTGTTGTTATTATTATTATCATCATCATTATTATTATTATTATTATTATTATTATTACTATTATTACTATTATTACTATTATTATTATTATTACTATTATTATTATTATTATTATTACTATTATTATTGTCTTTGTTATCGTCCTTATCATTTTCGTTATTCTGCTGCAAGACTTCCATCGGTTCAGAGGAAGTTACAGTATTTACACGGCCGTCATGTAGATCGGGGGCTTCGGATGTTGATGAAAGACTGGATGCAATGGTATTGTTTATTTGTGTTGGTCCTTCGTTTGAGGGTGATTTTCTTATCAGTTGATCACGATTTTGGGGTTGAGAATCTTGTGAGTTGGACGGTTTTGATCGTGGAGATTCTGAAACGTTATCATTCGATTTTTGTGCCGCAATCTGTATATCCAATTGAGGATTTTCGGCGACAAATGTTAATGTTTGAGCAGGAGGATGAACAGGTGAATTATTAAGAATATTTCCATCTACAACATTGTCCTGAACAATATGTTCACCTACGTTAAGTAAGTGAAGGGGGATTATATTTGTAGTTGAAGATTGCATATCGGTTGTTAGTTGATTATTAAGTTGATTATTAAGTTGATTATTAAGTTGATTATTAAGTTGATTATTAAGTTGATTATTGAGTTGATTATTGAGTTGATTATTAAGTTGATTATTAAGTTGATTATTAAGTTGATTATTATTTGCAATTTCTATGGCCAGACGTCTGTTTTGTTCTGCTATTTGAATTGAAGCGTTAGCCAATGTATCTACTACAGCCTGTACAGAATTATTGCCTGAATGATTATCCATATTTGAATTATCCAGCATCAAAACCACCGGCTGTTGACCAGAATTGCTAACAGAAGGCAGAGACGTTTGTTGTTGCATTTGGGTTGTGGTGACAACTTGAGGTGGAGTTGGTTGCATTTGTTGGGTGGTTATAGCTTGTACAACTTGGGGTGGTGATTGATTCATAGCTTCAGTACGAGCAGCTTGTGCTGCAACTACAGCAACGTTATGAGCGGCTTGAGCTGCCTGTTCAAAGGCAGCAGCAATCCGAACTTCTTGAACCATCACCTCTTCTTCGGCAACCGCAGCAGCAGCTTGAGCTACATGTGCGGCTTGAACGTGTGCATTTACTTGTGCTTGAACATGAACATCAGGAGGTCTAGCACTAGCATGAGCCACAGCAACGACAGCAGCAACTTCAGCCATTTTGGCTGCTTGTACTTGAGCATGCACCTGTGCTTGTAATTGAGCATGCACTTGAACTTGAACTTGAACCTCAGCAGCCGCCGCCGCAGCCACCGCTTGGGCTTCTTCAACTTTAGATGCATTATGATTTTGTACGTTAGCGACCGATGAATGATCAGTATCAATAATCATATGATCTATCATTTGCTGTGGCGGTGGCTCTTCAATCATATTTGCTTGTAATAATGTAGTACCGGCTTGAACTTGGTTAGCTTGAACTTGAAAAGCTTGAGCTGAAACATTTAAAGTATTAGATTGATCCATCTGATGTTGCTGTTGCCTATTTAATTCTATTATCGCAGCAGGAGCTGTAGTAGAAATTATTTCATTTTGGTGTTCAACGTGATCTATATGACTTATTAATGGTCGATTATACATTGTAGTAGATGGTGGTGGTTGTTCTTGAGTTGTTGTTAATACAACTTGTGGGGGACCCGAAGAAGTAATGGTTAATTGTGGTTGTGGATCTTGTTGAGATACTAAAACCGGGTCCATCATTTTTGAAGGGTCGTGGATCATTGAAGAGTTCATAGAAACATTTGATGATACGTTCCCTATTGTTACCTGAGAGGGATTTGAAGACTCTAGAGGATTTTGGGTGGTAGGGTTCATAACTAACACAGTTGGTAATTGTTCTTGGTTAACCAACATTGATGATAAATCTTGTGTTGTTGTTACGTTATTTGATATAGAATTTAGTGAACTGGTTTGAATTTGTGATGATTGAGAAAGGGTCGGTGAGTTAGTATTTAATACAACCACCGAGGTCTGAGAGTTTTCCAGCAGTAATAACTGAGGTTGCGAACTTGATAAAGAGTCCGCACTTATACTGGAGTTCGTCGTTGTATTAGTATTATTTGGAACAGGATAAATCGTTGCTGGAGACATTTGACCATAATCGTAATTTTGTGATTCCATTTTTTTTTTTTTATAAAAAAGTCTTACCGGAGCAACGAAAAATAAAAAGATGAAAAAAAAATTTTTAGGAATGGAATGGGAACAACAAAGTTTGAACTACTGACAATGTCAAATGTTGCTGAATTGATTGACCTAAAAAAAAAAAGGTTAACCATTTTTAACAGAAATAATATAATTAAATAATTAAACTATATATAAAATCTGATAAAATAAAAAAAAATAGCATTGTGACCGTTTTAGTGTAACGTAATAAACAGAAGCCCCTGAGTGCAATTTTCCATTTTTAGGAAGAAAGGTTACTCAAAAATTGCTTATCTTTACAAGAAACAAGTATAAAAGTGAGGAAGGAGGAATAAATTTTGTTAATCTTTATTATATGAAAGAAGAATAAAATATGAGAGAATGCATTATTTTTTTAAAAAATCCCACAGATTTACAGAACTTTTACTTTAATTGTAAAAAGGCAAAGTTTATTATTTATTTAATAATAATATTATTATTATTGTTTACGATATATTATTGTTACAATATATATATATATATATACGATTTATTATACGATTTATTATATACGATTGATATAAATACGATTGATATATACGATTAATATATACGATTGATATTAATAAATTTAAATGTGGTGTATTGATGGCTTCTCTAATTTAATAGAGTCAATTCAGAGTTCATCAAATAAAAAAATTAAATTATACTTTATTTTTAAAGTTAATACTGTCAACCATAACTATAATCTGAAACTTCAATAAAACTACGAATAAAAACTATTCAAGAATCCCCTTTTTTATCCTTTTTACTAAAAGGAAAATCTGTTTGTGATCCTTTTTTTTACTAAAAGGAAATTCTGTTTGTTATTATTCTTTACCTTTTCAATCGAATTTTAAATAAATAAAATTATAAAGTACAGTACTCTCACTTTCTCACTTTAGCAAACAAAAAATAACTATAATAAATATAAACAACAATTATATATAATTATATACATATATATATATATATATATGTTAATCAATTAATCTAAGAATTTTCTACATAATGCACAATACCTAGAAGAAATATTTATTTATTTATTTTGATTATTTTCACATGGCAAGATCGACCAACCTAAAAACTTTAGACCAAGATCGTCTATAATAAAACATAGTATCGTTTATAAATGCTTTTTATAATAGTATTATAGTAAAAATATTCTGTTCATTCATTAAAATTTAGTAAATTGTTATTAATCTAATTTATACTAATTTAATTATTATTACATTGATTACATAAATCAAATTAATTACATTGGTTAAAATTAATTAAATCAAGATCTGAAAATCTTTTTTACTTTAATAAGATACATTATTAAAATTTTTTCTGACTTATATAATATTATAATACAAACCACTCATTGTTGAATAATCATAACTAATTGATTTGAAATAATCAGGCAGATAATTTTTACATTTTATTTATTACTTCTTATTTGAGAAGATATCATATAGACACATTTTTAAAATAAAAAAATAATAGATTACACAAATCCCACAACCATTGTTCATAAGTGAAATTAATAATATATATATATATAACTAGTACATTTTTTTTAAATATGTCTCTTGACTATATCAATTGTTACAATAACACTATCAAATGCATTTAAGTTTTACAAATACATTTTTCAGATATATTATATGTCTCCTAGATATATAATATATTTTCTAATTAATAATTAAACAAATAAACTAAATTAAATAAATTATATCTCTAATAAAATATATAAAATAAATAATAACAATTAATAAATAATAGAAATAAATAATAAAAATAAAATAATAATTGTTAATAATAAAATATAAATAATAAATCTAAAAATAAAATTAAAATTAAAAAAAAACTATAACATTTTTCACTTTTTTTCTAATTTGTAACTTCAAGTTTTCTCAAAGGTAAATCTATACAGTAAACCTAGATTGCTGATATCAAGATCTCAATAATTAGAAATAATATCTTTAATTATTTTTCAAAATCCTTAATATTATAAATTTTTTAAATGAAATTGTAATACAAATTCACAATTCTATAATTAATTATAAACTTTTGTATATCAATATTTCTATTTTCAAAATATTCATATTCCTGGTTTCAAAATAATATTTTTTTTATTTCAATTGGATATTTCTATATTAAGTTATAAAAAAAACAATTTATTTAATTAATAATTAAAATTCAATTAATTAAATAAAGTTATTTCTAGGCAGTAGGTTGCGGGCCCGTCTCTCATAAGTTAGTCCGAGTCTCATCTTTTCTATCAAACATTAGAATAAGTTGTGTATTTTGTATTATGTAATCTTATATAATGTAAAAGACTTTCTCTTTTTCTAATTAATAAATTTGAGACAAGACCTCGCTAGAATAAAAAAAAAAATAAAAAAATAAAGTTATTTCTATAACCTGTAATTCAATTTTTATAATTTATAGCTTATTTAATTCCTCTTATCGAAATAACATTTTAATAGTTGTTTCATTAAAATTGAACACATATACATCAAGTTATTAACTAAAAACAATTTGTTTATTTTTGATTAAAATCAAGGAATTTTTTATAAAAATAATTATTAACTTGTGAAATAATTATAAACTTGTAAAATAATTATAAAATAATTTTCTATAAGAAATACGCATATTTAAAAAATACTTAAAATATAATTAAAATGTCATTGAAATATTATTAAAATATATTTAAAATATATTTAAAATATACTTAATTATATTTGTGATAATCTACTTAAAATATTATTATTTTATAATTAAAATATATTTAAAATATACTTAAAAAATACTTAATTTAGATAATAAATAAGTATATTTTAAGTATATATTTAAAACATACTTAAAATATCATTAAAATATATTTAAAATTAAGCATATTTTAAGTATATTTTAAATATATTTTAATTATAAAATAATAATATTTAAATAGTTTTTTATATATTTAATAAAATATATTTTGAATATATTTTAAATATATTTTAAGTATATTCTAAATAGTATAGTTTTTATAGGGATTGTAAATTTGTAAAATAATTGCAAACTTGTAAAACAATTGTAAACTTGTAAAACAATTGTAAACTTGTAAAACAATTGCAAACTTGTAAAACAATTGCAAACTTGTAAAACAATTGTAAACTTGTAAAACAATAACAAACTTGTAAAACAATTGCAAACTTGCAAATAATTGTGAATTGTGAAAATTACAAATTTTTTACTACTGAAATTTTTAATAATTACAATACAAATAGCAATATTATAATCTTTAATTTATAATTACAAATACTATCTTTAATGAAGAATGTCAAATACTTCTTATAAATATTTCAAATAATCTTTGAAGATCTTGAAGTAGATGTTTAGATTATATAAATACACTACTACACTTTTTTCAATTAGGTTAAAAAATAATATCAGGAAATTTTTAAAAACAAATATATTCGGATGTATTTGAATTTACAAATATATCTAAATATATTTAACTACTAATACTACTTGATTAGTAGAATAATTACAAGTACAATAAAGTACTTGAATTTAATCTAGTAGTTATTAAAGATTTGAGAAGTATGAAATAACTTATAATACTAATAAAAATTTTAATTTATTTTATAAGATCAGAATAGAACAAAATTCAAGGTAAAATAGTAATAGAGTAAAATTGGGTAAGTATAAGAGATTAAGAAAGAACAAAGTAGTAATAAAAATAATAAAAGATGAGAAATAATAACAAATAGTAACAAGAGATAAGAAATGAAAATAAATAACAAATTAAAAGAATTCAAAGAAAGGTTTATATAGATTTATACTAGTCAAAAATTTATAAATACTATATCTATTTGGTATTCAATAGGTATAGTATTTATAAATTTTTGACTAGTGTTAATGGATAAATAGATGGTTAAAAAATAGAGAAAGTATGGTTCCAGTTAAATTATATGATCAAATGAGCAAGAAAACAAAGGAGTATAGTTTACTTTAAAAATTTAAAATTTAAGATTATATAATATCAGTATTTTAATTAATCTTGAAAACAAAAGAAATTAAAATAATAAAAAAATATAATTATGTTATACTAGAATCCTGAAATATACTAATAAATGTCATATTAGATTTGCAAAACTTTGATTAAAAATAATTAACTTTTTTTTATAATAGTTTTAAATAAACTTAATATGAGATATCAAAAATTTGATAAAAAAAATTATGACTTATAATTAAATTAATTAATTTAGATAATCATTTTACAGTATAACATTATATAATATTTTAATGTTGTACAATATAATATTTACTTTATTATTTATTTTTTTTTGACAATATAAGAATTAAAAATAATTCATAATTGTTATCACATATAAAATATTTTATTTTGATAACTAAATATAAAAAACAGTACTAAATAACTTTAAAAACAAGAATAAATTATGTATTATATTTAAAGAACAGATATTTATCTTCAAAATTGAGAATTATTAGCAATTAAAATTTGAATGAATGAAAATTTTAAAATAACTATTATTTACTTAATTTTAATTAAATTGGTCTGCTATTTTTACAGAAGATATACATCAGGAAATTTTTAATAGCAAATATATTCAAATATATTTGAACTAAATATATCCAGATATATTTGACCACCTATGCATTTATCCACATTAAATATTCAAATTTATTTGAATAAATATGTAAATATATTTGCATATATTTGTTTATTCAAATTTATCCAAATACATTTTCAAATATATTTGCATATATTTGTGTATTCGAATTTATCTGGATATTTTTTTTCAAATATATTCGTATATATTTGTGTATTCGAATTTATCTGAATACATTTTTTCAAATATATTCATATATATTTGTGTATTCGAATTTATCCAGATACATTTTTCAAATATATTTGCATATATCCATGTGATTCGAATTTATTCAGATATATTTTTTGAATATATTCACATATATCCATTCGAATTTATCCAGATATATTTTTATACATTTTTCGAATATATTTAAATTTATGTATACAACTTTAGATAACATATATTATATAAATACAATTTC
>CAJVPK010000883.1:0-19573 GCA_910592015.1 Diversispora eburnea | reverse complement strand
AACATAAATTACAAATAAATAATAAATACATTAAATAATAATATAATAAAAATAAATAAAATTAATATTCTACAATACTATGGCCAATTTATAAAAGATATGTACCTAATAAAAAAAATAAATAAAATTGGATGCCCAATATATGAATGATGAATTTGAATAAAATGTCAAAATATTAATATCCAATATGAAACTGATATAGATCCAATAAATATCTGAACTTCTGCATTTCGACCTACCAATTGGGTATCTGATATATTATATAATTGTTAATATTAAACATCTATCATATATCTATCAGGTATTTGATAGGTATACGATAGATATCTGATATTTACTATTTTGACCAGTAATAATAAAGAACACTTAGTTTATTATATTTTTTTACATAATAAATATTTATAAAATATTGTAAAAAATAACAATTAATTTAAAAGTGATCAAAAAAAACTAAAAAACTAATCTAATTTGAATATTTGAAAAAAATAGAAAATAGAATTTATCAAAAATCTTTGGAAAATTTAGAATTGATACTAATAAAAAAGGAAAGAAAAAAGATATTAGAAACAGTATTGAATAAACTAATTCAATTCCTGTACACTATTTCTAAGTAAGCATATTAGCATCTGAAAGTATTCTACTTTTAAACAGCAAGGTCATAAATAACCTGTTAAACAACTATCTAAAATTTTGAAAAATCACAGAAAAGGTAAAGAACAGTAAAGTTATGAATATAACCTGTTGAACTAATATCTGTTATGCAGAAAAAAACCATAAAAAAGGTAATACATTATAATATAAAAGTTGTATTAATCAAGAAAGAAAATGTCAAGAACTTTTCTTATAAGAATTTTATCCTAATTCATCAATTTAATACAACCAAAGAGTTTTAAGAAGTTTTGTTAGAGTCTTAAACAATCTGAAAACACAATATCAAATAAAGATTTTACAAATAATAATGACATCTAATCTTATCAAAAACCAACATATTTACTTGAAAAATAAATAAGTTTTTGAAAATTTACAGAAATTTTTATTCTAAAATTTTATGAATAATAATTTTTAAAAGAGTTTGAAACAAGATTATTTAGTATAATCATTTAGTAGTAAATAAACAAAATCATTTTGTATTACATAATAAAAAAAACTTTTTATCTAACTGAAAATTTTCTGATATAATTAATTAACTAATTGTTTAAGTTAATGACTAACTAATTGGCATACTTATTGATAAAGATATTGGTTTAGTTATTGATCAAGTCTTTGACCAAGTTCAATATTATTAATAAAATGAGTTTTCTATCTACTTTAAAGTAGATTTGAATAGTTCTAAATAGTGAAATTTATATAGTAATCTCATTTGTAACTTAATTTCAATATTGAATTAATATTTTTGATAATTCTAAGTGATAGGAGTATTGATTTATTTTATAATTAATATATATCTTTTTATTTAAACTCTATTATTTTTCTTTTAATTTATATTCTTTAAATATAAATTATTAATAATAAACTCTTGATAATATCTTGTAATTTCCTGATAAATATTTACAGTATAATCCATAGTCCTAATTTCTAAAATTATTTACTTAAATTTTTTAGTTAGTTTAATATAGTCAATAATTGTCCATATAAATTTCAAGTTCTTTATTATTAATTTTATAGTTAAATTATTTCTTGTTTATTTAATTTTAGTTAAGTTTATACTTACAATTTGTAAAATACATTTCTTCTTGTTTACATTGTTAGCCTGATTTTTTAATTTTTATATATATTATTTATTAACATTATTATATTAGTTTATTAGATAGATTTCTTTATTTGTATAATATTATATATTAGTATCATTATTTACGAGTAACAGATGTAGATTATTTTTGTTATAACGCGAGGTCAACACCTCTAGTTGACACCTTTGGTTAATACCTCTGGTTATCACCTCTGGTAAACACTTCTAGCACAAATAACTCATTAGCTAAAATAGCTCATAGAATCTCCTGGAATGTTACGGAAGTTTCTGGAGCTTTCTTGAGATTGATAATTATAGTCTCACGAAATGATGACAATTTTATATAAATAGAGATAGCTTTTACCCTTAGAGTTAAGACAGTTAGAACTTAAATACATTCTGAACTCAATATATGTAATAAATTATTAATAAAAGTCTTTGTGACAAATAATAATTTGAAACTTTTGATTTCTTAGTGAAATACTTTTTGATAATAATACCCTGCTTCGCGATCTCAGTATTATTCTGTTTATAATTAACCTTGCTTTGTGATCTTGATTAATTATCTTAATTCTGTATGAATTCTTGTAGTTTCTGTGTGAAACTTATAATATTCTGTGTGAATATTTGTAGACTTAGTATTGTATTATTTAAACCCCATATCCCTTTAAAAATTCTCATACCTTAGCCTCTTTCAAACAAACCTGCAACACCAAATCCTTTACTCCTTATACCTCTTCAAGTATAAAACCTTCCAACTGTAACATATTTGTCTAATTGCTTTGTAATCTTTTAGACAATAGTTTTCCTGTTATTAGTTGATAGTTAATTGTGTTTAGTAAAGATAATCACAGTCAACAGTAGAAAATAGTGATAATTCAAATACAGATAATGATGATAAAGCAAACTTCACCAGATTATCTTATGAGTTTTTTGGCAAGAAATGTATAAAAAGTACCAGGTTAATTCTGAAGGAATGTGAAACGGTTTCAAGCTTTTCACATGGAATATTTACAACTATTTGTCTTACTCTTCTAACCCAGTTAGAAGAAAGAAAAGAAATTATAAACAATATGAAATAAAGGAACTAAATTCATATTGTTGATATAACTAATACCTTGAAACAAGTAACAACACATGTAAAGTTTGTAACAAATATCAATAAAATTATAAGGCTATCTTTATCATATCTCAAAATGAAATAAAAATATTTGTTGCAACTTGAAAGATAGTGGTATAGGTAAGCTTGAAAAGAATTAATATAAAATACAAGTCTATGAAATTATCAAAAGATTTTTAAATCTTGTGGTTGATGATCTTTTACAGATGAAAAAAACTAACCTCTATCAGTATAAAATAGATACTGGAGAAGTAAAACTAATCAAGTTACATCCATATAGAACCTCCTCTTGATATCTAGATTTTTGAAAAAGGAAATATTAAATATGCTAAAGAATAAGTTAATTCAGAAATCATTTATCCCTTGGTTAGCACCTATCATAGTTGTAAATAAAAAGAATAGAAAGTACAGATTCTGTGTAGATTATGGAAAGTTAAATACAGTTATGAAGTCTAATGCCTATTCAGTATCACAAATAACAGATATGCTAAATATTTTGGGCCATTTTGTATTTTTCTCCACTTTAGACTTGGTTTCAGGTTTCTGGCAAGTGCAAGTATCACTTAAGAACTGGAAGAAATCTGTCTCACTACTCCATTTGACATGTATGAATTTATTATAATGCTATTCAGACTTATTAATGTATTTATAAAATTTTAACAAGTAATAGATAGAGTTTTCTATGAGGTTATCTGGAAGGTCGTATTAATATATATTGATGATATTATTATATATTCAAAAAATTATGAAGAGCATCTGGAACATATAAAGAATGTTTTTGTATTTCTGATAAATTTCAAGTTAAAAATGAACTTGAAAAAGTGTAAATTTTTCAAAACAAAGTTGGCATTTTTAAAACATATTATAACAGTTGAAAGAATAGTTCCAGATCTTTCTAAGATCAAAAAAGTGCAGTATTTTCTGATCTCATGAGATAAGACTAATATCTATACCTTTATAGGACTAGCTTCTTATGATAGAAGATTTGTAAAAGATTTTGCTACAATTGTGAAACTATTATATAACTTAACAAAAGGAAAGTAATATTTGAATGGAAACTCAAGTATCAATTTATATTTGATTCATTAAAGGAACATTTACTTCAGTACCTGTAATAATCTATTCTGACTTTTTGAAATAATTTATAATAGCTACTGATGCATCTGACTAGAAAATTGGAGCTATGTTTTCTCAGAAGAATAAAGAAAACTTTGAACATCCTATTGCTTATACCAGCCTTCTTTTGTCATCTCTCAAACAAAATTATACTATCTTCAAAAAGGAATGTCTTGTTACTATAAAGGCTATACAACATTTCAAGCATTATGTACATGTCCTAAATTTGATTTATATATGAATAACTCCATCTTCACATGATTAAAGAATCATTCACAACCAAAAGGAAGAATCACTAGATGAATTTTTGAATTATTTGAGTATAATTATAAACTTATTTATAAGCAAGAAAGGCTTAATGTCAATGCAGACACATCATCTAGAATATCTAAATAAGGTTAAACAAATATTACAAGACTCAGATAATAATCAGAGATATTAAATTGTAAAATTTTTCAAAAACAAAAGTAGACATTTATAAACAGTTAATTGAGTATTTAATAAATTATACTTTGCTATTAAATGGAACTAATGATTAATAATAACAGTTATAACAACAAGCAAATTATTACATAGTACAAAACAATATTTTATATAAGTGAAATAAGGATAACGAATTCTTATAATATTACAAAATGAAATTATCATAGTATACAATACTAGAAACACTTGCAAATACATAACAATAACATTAGATAATAATAGCATTAAAATTCAGTTAGTAAATATTAATTTATTTAACAAATGGTAATATTTTAATAACATTTTAACTAATATTTACATTTAGTAACACATATTATTTAATCATATTATATTAATACAGAATTATATGTTCGCATAAAATTTAGTTACACAAATATAATTAACAATTCATAATACTAATTAGTATTACATATTATTGTTTAATAATAATTATTAACATTTAGTATCAATTAGTAAAAAATATATTTAATAAGTAATATAGAAAAATAATAACCAATAGAAATAGTGTACAGTAAAGTACAGTAATGTAAATCACATAAAATACTTATAAAAAGGGTCATAGTCCTATCTTAATTCTTTAGTTTACAATTTTATAATTTTGAATTTTGATAATTTGTAACTTATTTGAAATTAATAAATTTAATTTGATGATTTGTAACTTCAAGATAAAAACTTGTAAAAATTATCTTGCTATTGGATTAATAAAATAATAAATATTGAAAATATAAAATAAAAATTATAAAAAAAAATAATTATTAAATATAAAAATATAATAGTTAATAAAGGAATAATAAATATTATAAGATTAAATATTTGAAATATAATTGTATAATATTATTATTCTTAAGTTAATGAAATTAATTATAAACTATTATTATAAATTCTGGAAATGAAATAATATTCAATCATGATAAAACTGGAAAACAATTAATGAATAAATGTTAATACTAAAAGTAATAATGAACTTAAAAGATATTAGAATAAATTGGATAAAAGGTTTGATTTTCTTTTTAAAATAATTAAATCAGTGGTGCCTTTTAAAACAACTAAACAACAGTCTTACCTTTGGAAAAGGATTATAAACTCCTTACAAGAACTGTTAAGTCACTTCACTAATTTGTTCTCAAAAGAACCAGGAACCACTGGTGACAATAGATAATTACAAAAGAAAATTTATTAAAAATATTATATAATATGCAAAGTATACCAAATGTTGAATATTTTGGTATAAAGGTTACTATAGACAATATAATGTAATGATACTTTTGACCTACTATGGGTGAAGATATAAAGAACTATATAGAGATATGTGAACTTGATAAAAATAGGGTAAACATAAATATACTGAAGTGTTATGACTTATTGGGGTAGGTCAAGCTTTTGATCAATTAGAGATAAATATTGTAGGTTTCTTACAACTAATTATGATAGGCAAAAGATATATACTAGTAGTCACAGATTATTTTATAAAGTAACCAGAAGCCAAAATCATTGAAAAAGCAGATGCAAAAACTATTGCTAGGTTCTTGTATGATGAAATTATTAGTAAGGTACAACATTTGTTAGTCAGATAATAACAAACTTAATAGAAATAATGAGATTTCTCTGAAGGCTTACATCTGCTTACCATTCTCAAAGTAATGGGTTAACATAAAAATTTAATCAAATACTTTATAGAGCTTTGACAAAATGTATATAAGAAACAACTCATGAATAGGATAAATTAATACCTCTGACATTATTTATATACTATACTACTAAGAATAGAATTGCTAAATATAAACTATTCTATTTATTGTATTGACAAGTTTTTGTTTTAACTATAGAACTTAATATTGTTACTTGGCTAGTTGAAAAAATTAGTAAAAGTCAATATGAAGAAATAATTTATAAAAGGATTGGTGAAATTTTAGGAATATTTGAAGATGATAGAATTAAGGTATCTAAGAATATTAAGAACATACAGAAAAGATAAAAGATGACCCATAATAAGAAAATTTGAATTATGACATATAAAGTTAGTGATATGGTATTAGAATACAGATCTGACTTGCAAAATGTGCATAGTGACTATACTTGCATGCAAAATTATTTTGAAGCTCCAAAATTGTAATTTCAGAGAAAAAAGTTGAAATAGTTTTTTATAGAAGACAAAATTATTTTACTTAAAACCCGAAATTCTTTGACCACCCAGATTTATTCTTTGATTAAAGATACATATAACTGGATACTTTTTACTTCCATATATAGAATAGATTTTGCATAAATCTCAAAAAGTCGAAATACCTCAAAAATCCAAAATCAATTTTGGGAACATGTATAATAGTGACAAGTTCTGAAGTAAATAGTTTGGTCCTTTCTTTATTTGTAAAGTTCCGAATAATGGTTTTTATATATTGAGAATTACTAATAGAGAAATACTTAATAGTCAACTTGTACATAACAATCAATTAAATCCCATAAACAAAGGAGTATTATCACACGTGAGATGATGAGTACACAATAGAAAGCCTGTTTAAGAAAATCTATAAGATTTCAAAAAGTTCTGAAAATTTTTTCTACCATTCTCCAATTCCTAACTATATATATCACTACAATTTCTAATAATCTTCAAAGAAAAATTCATGAATTGTGCAAAGAATTACAACAAACTTTAGAAAAAGTACAACTTGTTATAGACAATACTGGTACATATTTAAAGATCAAGTTATGTTCAGTCAAGTGACTAAAAATCAGCAACAGAAAAATAGTCTAAGAATATAGATCTTGCCACATGACAAATGGAACTTGAAAATTTGTATATTTATAAAACATTTTGATTAATTTTTTTTTAATATATCACTTTAATAATTATGATTTTTTTTATTTATCATATTTATTATACATTTTCTTTCACCTTTACATCAATTATTTTTAATATATCACTAATAATTATAATTTTTTATTTATTATTACTTTTTTTTCACCCTTACATTATTTAGAATAGAATTTTAATTCTTCAAATCACCTGTTTATTTTTTGTCATCCTTCTTTTCAACCCTCCAATATATGTTACATGTTTTTTTTATAAGTTTATTTATTACCAACTTTCAATTTTCAGCTGTTCTCATGGCTTTGATTTCCTCTGATATATTCACTTCAACCAATTCATAATATATATACACTTCAAAGTCATTCTTCTCAAATATCCATTGGAATTTCATCCAGGAATTAACTGTTAGTAATTTTGTTGCCTATATATATGCTTATGAAAAACATGATAACAAAAAAGCAAGCATCAATGATATAATGTACAATTGCAATATAATAATATCAATTCTGGACCTTTTTCAAGTCTTTTTTCAACAGCACAAACTTCATCAACAAGCATATGTTGAATAGAAAAAGGGAATTTATGAAGTTTATTAAGAATTTCATCATCTTTACCTATAACTGAAATCTTCTTAGTACAGAATTCAAAAGTAACATATTCTGAATCCATATATTTTTCTAATTAAGTGTAATATCTTTATAACATGTACTTATTAGAAAAAATTATTTAAAAAAAATTTATTATAAAACCTGAAATATAGATAATTCTTAAAGTCAACTTCTTAAAAAATAAAAATCTATATAAACAACAAGTGAATATATCAATTAAGCCATGTTGTGAAGAGGTTGTTCATTTTAATTCAGAGTGATATAATTCTAAAAAATTTGTTGAAGTCACTTGTAGGAGAAGAGGAGAATGCTGGTGTGCCCAAAGTATCCATTGATAATTATCTTTGCATAATATTGCTTAATATATTGTTTAATAGTTAAGGCTGAACATTCATCAATTGTTTGCTGAATAAAGGTTTTACAACTGATTTTAGTTCTTTTATACATTGCTTAAATTATCTTTTGTCAAGTTTTCACATTATATATTTTATTCATCCAAGTTTGCAAGAGATACATGATGCAAAAAATAGTATCACATTCTTGTTTACCATTCTTGAGTCCTGGAAAGGTCAATTTAATACTATTTGCTTCTACATTACTTTGTTCTTGAAGAAAATATTTATGTTTCCAGTATGAAAAAATTTTTGAATGATTTTTAAAGCTTCTGCAATAGTATCAGAATTCTTATTACTTACAAAAAAGTGTACATCAATATTCAATAGTTATATCCATTATAAATATACATGGTGAATAAGTGATAATTATATCAATTTGTTTTATGTATTGAATTCATAAGAGTTAACCATCCATATTTTTCTAGGTTTTCAATTTGCTTTGATATATAAAAATAAGTCATGAGTGAATTTATTAGAAATTATATAACATTCAACCTGATACTTTTTCTGTTTCAAAAAAAAAATTAATTCTTGAATATTTTTTTCTTGTTCAGGACTATCAACAAAGTGAATATCAAGAGTTCAGAAAACTTTATACTTAATATTTGTGACCTCCTTAAGTCTCAGCTCCTTTACACTTGAATTCAGATCCATTATTTCTGCTACATATTCTTTTACTGCATCAAGGATTGCTGGCAGATGATAGTTTTTTATTACCTCCTGTTCAAATAAATTTCAAATAACTTGTAGATATTTATCTTACCATTTTCCTCCAAAGAGTATGTATGGCTAAGTGAGTTTTCAAAGCACTTAACACATACTTTTTCTTCTGCAACAAACCTTTGTACTTTAATTTTAACAAAATACAGGTGAGACAGACAAATTTTTGTTTTTTGCCATTTATTACTTGAAATTTTCTCCTTCCAAGTACTAGATTAATTATGTTTGGTTAAATGATATGTATATGTATGTGACAAATTGCCATTTGCTCTTTTTTTGAAATTAAATCCCATCTAAACATTTAAAATAAGTGGTTACCAGTTGCTGTCAAAGTCTTGTACCAATAACTCAAATGACAGACCAATATTAAAAAGTAAATTATGCTTTTGACTAGGAGTTAGATCTTTAGAAATTAGTAAGTCTATATTCATTGTTGGAGAAACAGATGAGTTCACTGTATAAAATATTGTAGGAAAATTGAGTCTTCTATTATACTTGATTCTTATAAAAGTCAAAGTTTTTTTTACTTGTAATATTGTGTACATTACTATGTTATAAAAATTAAATATTAAATAGTAAAAAAATGATAAAAAATGATTTTATTAATAATAAAAAATAAATAAATACATAATTTATCATAAAAACTATCTTATTATAGGATTTCTTCATTGTTAATAATGATGTGGATGGATAGATGGATATGGATAGATGGATAGCAAGAGTGAACAAAGTTTATTTTTTATTTTTTTATTTTTATTTATTTTTATTTTTATTTAAAAAATCATTTTGTAATTTAATTGGTTAGAGATAATATATAATAGACTACTCTACTTAGTCAGTTAGATTCAGCTGTAAATTGGAAAATCTTGTTACTGGATATGGTTTTAGACAATTTCTATATTTGGTAATAAAGGTGTCATAATGGAAATTAAGTAACCTATAAGTGATATGGTAATAATATCATCTGACAATATTTTAATACCTTATGTAATGGATACTTTTACTACTTTTGAAGAATGTGATCAAACTATCCTTATAAGAAATATGCATGTTTAAAAAATACTTAAAATAATTAAAATATTATTGAAATATTATTAGAATATATTTAAAATATATTTAAATATACTTAATTATATTTGTGATAATCAACTTAAAATATTATTATTTTATAATTAAAATATATTTAAAATATACTTAAAAAAATACTTAATTTAGGTAAGGAGTAAGTATGTTTTAGGTATACAGTATATTTAAAACATAAAATATTATTAAAACAAATTTAAAATTAAGTATATTTTAGGTATATATCTGAAACATACTTACTCCTTACCTTAATTAAGTATTTTTTAAGTATATTTTAAATATGTTTTAATTATAAAATAATAATATTTTAAATATTTTTTTATATATTTAAAAAATATTTAATAATTAAAATATACTTAAAATATATTTAAAATATATTCAAAATATATTTTATTATAGTTTTTATAGGGTATTAACTATGATATAGATAGTTTTTTGCATATAAGCATTTCAAATGGTAAAGAATGAACATATATAGAAAACTTGGTAACTACTTACAAGATATTCAATTAGAGTGTACAGTGACAATGTTAAAGAGAAAATTGCATGGAAATTTCATCAAAATGAAGTACAAATATTTCAAATAGCAATATGAGTGCAATTGTTATTTCAGAAAGTAGGTATATTATATGTAAAGAATTTTTGACATATTATACAAGGTTGGATTTGTAAGTTATCCAGAATCAAGTTTGATGGATTCCTGCAGTTGTATAACACAATAACTATATATTTGGTCAAAGACTTATGGAAATTGAATAGACTAAGTGTAGAGTTGCAGGGGCTTCCCTTAAAGGAGAAAATATCTGTGACAAAGTAAATTGGTAGTCATACAGATTATTATAAAGGATGATAAATGGTGATACAAAAATGATTGTACAATTACCTGGAATAATAACTGGTGTTGTCATCCAAAAGATATTGTGTAAGGATGAAGGATGACACACAAAGGATGAAGAATAATTACAAAGGATGAAGGATAAAGTATGAAGGATGATGGGTAAAAATTGAATGAGGGTGAAAAGGTATAAAAGAAGTAACAATCTTTCAGAGTCATAGCAGTACCTTTGACTTCAGTTAAATAATAATTACGTATAGTTTCAAAAATTAATATTATTAGATAGAAAAGTAAACTTCCTTTAGGAATGGTAAAATAGACACACTACCCATCATAATATTTCTGTTGTTAAATGATACTTTACTTTTAAATTTGTACCTTTATATTTTAATAAACTTATCTTTTGTATCATGATATAATGAAATATTGTTAAATATTATTTGATACTGTATTAACACTTTTACTTCACCTTACTCACTGAACCTTCAGGTTAAAAATAAAGTAATTATTATCTGTTTCAAGATAGGCAAGTTTGGAGTAACGGCTTGCTTGACCTACTGGCAGATAGAGCATATTTAAAAAAGTAGTTTGAGAAAGACAAACTTTGAGACTGATAGGTGAAAGTGTTCAAAATACTCTGCACATTTGTGAAAATATGACCCAAAGTAAGAGTATAGTAACTTCAGATTCGATTAATTAATAATGATAAATATAAATCTTGAGTTGATTGAACATTATTTAAAATCATCATCAATAATTTTGTGAAAATTTTCATTGCCATTTTTTTTAAGATATAATGAGAAATATTTAAAAAAAATACATTTATATAATATGATTCAGTATGTAACTATTCTGATGTAATGGTTTCCAAAATGTACGACAGACAGATTGCGTAAACAAATAATGAGTAATGACCAGTTTTTTTTATGGGAAGTTACATTGGTAGGAGTTTTCAGTTTCCAAGGAAAATGTTGATAACGTCGGTATGCAATGTCAAAAAAAAGATTAAGAATCATCAACATCTTACAAGAAATGTTATCAGGAGTGAGAGTAGAACAATAAAAAAAATTAGATTCTTCTATTAAATTAATAAGATTTATTTATTTTGCAGTGGCAGACGGAATTTTTTTTTTTTTTTGGTTCGATTCTTTAGCTCATGTATAAAATAGTGACGGTTTTTTTGTTCTGTAGTGATGAGATGAATACGATTTTTTTTCGATGATTACACTAATCACGCACGCAAAATATCAAATAACAAAAAAAATTTAGACAACCTTCAAAAATTACAGGATGCATTCGAAAACAAAAGAAAATAGCAACTAAGCTAATCAAAAACGTAAAAGCAAACAGACAGTTTCATATGTAAATAAATAATAATGATCTCTACTATTAGTAACAAAGAAAAAGAAGAAAATGCAAAGCCACGGGCAAAAAGCTAGTTAGTTTTTTATTTTAAAAAGGACACATGACGGCCGAAGTCAAATTAGATGAATTGAATTTTAGCTCATTTGGGTGTGTTTGCTTGTATTGTTATGTGTTACAGATTTTTGTGTTATCCCATAAGAAATCTGGGGTTGATGTGGTTCAAGAGTTTTTAGTCTTTTTTATTACAGGGTTAGTATGCCTCGAAGAGAAGTCTATGTAAATCGTTTCCTTAATACCTGAAAAGGAATTGCGATGATTTTATTATATATTCGTTTTTTTCAATAAAAAAAAATATAAAATTTCGAAGAAAAATTCTTAACTTTTTATGTTTTTTGATGCCTATTTTTTTATATGACGTAAGCTTCAATTGTTGATCGAATAAACTAAGCTTATTTTAATTTATTTATTATTTTTTTAATAGCGTTTTCGGCACGAATTTCTTCCAGATAGGAAAAAAGTTAAATTATTTCCTGAAAATCACCAGTGAAAATTCCACTTTCTCATATATATTTTTTCCCTATTTCTGACGATGGCATAACCGAACAAAAACGAGAAACGGAATGTATTTAACTCTTTATAAATTTAATTACTCCTCTCCACATTTGGAAAAATGAAGATTCGTATCATTTCATACATTTTGAGATAGTATTTTTATTGTTTTTTTTTAAAAAATTTTAGTTAGTAATAGTTGGTGGTGCAGTCGCAGATATTACATCGAAGTTATTTCTTGATGAGGGATCACCTTAAGGTCTAGGTAAAACAATAGAGATATCAAAAAAGCATAATTTTGAATTGTCAACATTGAATTTGACCGAAATAATGGTAACAAATTAAATTAAAATAATATAGGTTGCAATTTCCCAGGTATGGTTGTATTAGTGAGAAATGTTTGTCCTTTTCGAAGGGAAGAAAAGTCTCTGGAGATCCTTCCAAAGAATTGAAATTGGACCTATGGAAATGTTCCATACCTCTTGGCATACTATTGCTGTTGGTGTCCTTGTCACTTTCATTACTTTGCATAAGCCTGAAGAAGCGAGCACGGAAAAAAAAACGAAGCGTTTGTTCACAACGTATTGGTGAATTTGGATTAGTACAGTACATTTGTCGCATAGAATTCATACCAGAAATTTTCTTCGAAACATTTGTATGCACTCTTAAATTACTCTCACAAATGCCAACTTATTAATTTATTATTATTTAGGTCGTATATTGTCTATTATAGTGATTTATGCCCGACAAGAGAATTATCGGACTTGGATATTCTGTTACAAAAAGTTTAATGACGATTAGGAAGTTATAAGTTATATTTAAGCTTTTAAAATTGATATCTGAGGGAAATAGTGGTGGACAATTTAGTCTTGCGAATTACCATGGAATCAGTATTACCAAAGATGCATTACATTGGTACATGCATGAATCATCCAAAAGAGGAAAAAAAATCGAATAAGGTATAATTAAATATACAATATATACAGTATCTTCATTCAAATAATCTAAACTTATCCAATTATCTTAAATTTAAATGTTCAAATAAAGGTTATTATATTATTTAATTAGGTAAGAAAATTTTTTAATATTAAAACATATTTAAAAAAATGAATGTTGTAAATTCCACACACACGTAATTATAATTTTGAATGAATTAAACATAGACATGTAACCCATAAACAATAACAATAACAAAAACAAGAATACAATATTAATATAACTATGAGCTTTGTTTTATTCAGTAACATCACGTAACCGTTGTGCTAATTCATTAGCCAAACATTTTGATCGTTCTTGCAATATTCCCCTTTCACTAGTTACTTTATAAAAATGTAGAATTATTAAAATAGAACAAAATCCAAATATATCTGGTACATTCAAAAAAAGTATAACATACAGTATATGTACAATAATCTTGCTCCCCTCCCGTCCTTAATCGCTTTCACATTTAGAATTCGTCACATGTGTCGCCCAATATGGATCTTGGCATCCAATGTAGTGTCAGTGTTTAAATTAGAACAATTCAAAATATTATGATCAGCAATCGAGATAAACACAAGGAATACTTTTATAGTAATCATAAAAAAAGGAGTAAAGTTCCGAATAGAAAGGGATCGAAAAGAATTTTAATCATATTGAAAGTATGTTTACCGTAAACTCAAAGGCTTTTCAATCATAGAGAATAAAAAAAAAATCGAGGAAATGTCAACATCGAAAGCAATTACGAAAAAAAATATAACAGAAGTTTTAACATTTTTAATTATTGACAGTTTAATAAATTAATTTATACACATATATATATATTTGATATGAATAAATGTTCTGCTGAAAATTTTACAAAATATGAAAATGACATAAAAAAAATAGGAAAAGAAGAAATGAAGAAAAAGAAACGAATAATCTATATTACAAGAAATAAATAAATATTTTATCTAGGTTTTCTAATGAAATGGAAAAAATTCATATCCATTGTTTACATTGTGTTCATTGCTTCCTGTAAGATTGAAATATTGCTCTGAATTAAAAAAAAAATTATCTGGGCCTATAGTAACATTTAAAATTTCGTTTGGATTATAAGAGTACGAATATTGTAAAGGTTGAAAATTTTGACCAAAATCTAAAGATGGCCAATTTAAAAATGAAGAATTTGTTATATCATTATCAATATAATTTTGATCCAATTTATTTGAAAGTGATGGAGGATATTTAAGGGGATCAGAAAATGTCGGAGTAGAAATTTCTGACGTACAATTAGTTTTGGGAAGATCCGAAGAACTAGAAAATGCTGCAGATATAACTTCAGATTCCAATGATGAATAATTATCCAATCGAGATGCAGGCCTTTTCAAATAATTTGTGGAACTAAAAGTTGTAAAATTGGCAGCACTTTCTTGAGGGAAAACGTGCATTTTAAAAGTTTGTCTTTTTTTTGGTCTGAATTTATATCCTGGATACAATTCATTGTGGATGCTTTGAGCTTTCAATTGTATTTTGTCGTAACGTTTTTTCACTTCTTTTGGTGCTTCATTCCATAGTTGCTTTGATTGGATACACAATTCTGGCATTGTATACCTTAAACCAATTTCTCTTAATTCTAACATGTAACAATTTTTCATCAAAAAATAACTGTTTGGTGGTCTAGGTGGATTTTTGGAAGCACGTAATTTACTTTTAGTAGAAATTAATTGGATAACATCGTATTTTGGATTGTATACATTATTAATATCTAAATGTTTAGGTATATCAACTCTTAATTTCTTTTGTTGAGGTTTTTTTGTGGTTACTTTAGTTGAGTTTGTTAAACTTTTAGGTTCCATTTTTCTTTTACTTTTTACACGAGAATTATTTAAAAGTCTTTTTAATAAAAAGAAAATATTTTATAAAATAAAATAACAATTTTTTATAATATTAACAATGTCAGTAAAAGGTTTATGCAAATTTTCTTATAAAAAATTGTAAAAGATAGACGGTTTCGCTGAAGAAAATTACTATATATATAATCTATTCGAGAAAATTTGCCTTAATTAAGGATTTTCTAATCTACGTACGTGAAAAAAATGTTGGAGTATATAGGTTCGATAAAAGTGCCTTTTATTAAGAAGCTGGATTGTACTTTATTTTTTAATTGTAGAATCACTTTAATTGTAAGATGACCTTTATTTATATAGTAACATTTGCGATGCGATCTACTGTACAACTCATAAATCTACTTTGGACGCTTAATATATTATCAAACAATAGAAAATACGGATTTCAAAGTCCACGAATCAAAAAACGTCAACTACGCATTGAAAAAAATGAAACCTGGAATCCATTCTCATCCCCTGGCTCAAAATTAAAATTGTCACGATTTAATAAATTATAATATAAGAGAATTTTCTAATTAATATATATGGAATATTTATTATTTCGTGACATTTATAAATAGATATAGGAATATTTGTGACATATTTAAAAATAGACTCGTGTAACCAAATAACATTGGGAGCCAAGAACATTCCAATATAAAAATCCAAAAAAATAATGTTTAAACAAAGACTACGGAGTGTCTTTCCCTAAATTAATCATATGAGGAGTCGAGGTTTGCATTATCACTCAACGGCGTCACTTTAAAGAACATTAAATCTTAAATTTTTATCTAAATCTTAATGAAGAAATTGAATAAGGGTAAGCGTGAGATACAAACAGAGATCATCCTTCTTTTTATATTTTTTTGTACTCTTCTAGGCAAAAAAATTGTTTATAGATTATTTGTACTATATTTATTATCCTTCGGCTAACAATAATAAATTAAATTAATTATTAACAACTTGGTTCATGTATATGATTATTTAAAGCAAATTTAGGAAATTAAATTTTACGAATCATATTATTATTTGAACATAGTCACATATAAATATAATCATAAACCGAAGAATCTTCATATTTCAAAATTTTTTTCTATACAAACATTCTTTCAAGATAATAAATGTGGATCAGATTTCATGAGACATTCTGGTTTCTAGAACCCTTGAATTTTTCGCTATGTAATAAGTAATAGATAATTTTGCTATTGTTCTATGAGTAATTGTCCTAATCAAAAAAAAAAAAATTGTTCTAGTGTTTTTTTTTCATTTCTTTATTTTCCTTCTAAATTCATGTGCATAAATTCCTCTTTATTCTTTAAAGCAATTCTTAAAAGAAGCTATGCGTTATGTATTACATAAACAATGTGGTTTCTGTTGATGAATATACAAATAAGGAAATATTAACAATTTCTGTAAATAATATAAATAAAAAGTTAAACAGATTATCTGTACAAAGTTCGGAATTGCGTAAAAGTATGAATATTTTTGTTTGTAGATAATGTAAATAATGTTGTGAAGGGAAAAATTTATTATTAGTTAAATTATGCAATAAATAACTTTATTTTATTGATTCAATCATTCATTAATATCTGTACGCATATTATAAATTTACAGTACATGTACGCTTTACCGCATAAATATTCTATATAATCTTATTTTATTTTTTTCGTACCGTTCCTTCCACCTAATTAAAGAATTTTTAAATAAAATATATATTTCAGAATCAAAACCTTGTTTTTTTAATATATTTCAATTTAACTTTACAACTTAAATATGTGTTGATGCCAAAGTTTTTTGTTACAAGTTGATCTTTTAATGCCATTAAATTTTCTTTTTTCGCCTTTTGATCTTATATTTTCCAGATTGAAAGAAATAATGTAAGCAATGCAAATATTCGTAAATATATATATATATATATATAACTAAAAGAATAAAATAAGATGTACGTATCGAATGATCGAATGTATCGAATGTATTAAAAATAAAGTGAATTAATTTAATAAGATAAATTTACAAATCGGTAACCTTTCATTCTATTGATTATTCTGACTTCGTTAGATGTTCTAGAACCATCTTCTAAAGTATTTAAATTAATAATTAAAAAAATAACAAAATAGAATCTATTTATGTCATGAAAGTATTAAAAATTGATTTTATTTCATTTATTATTTTATTATATTATATTTTATTTTATTTTACTTTACTATTTTATGTTGGTTTGTTTTATTTTATTTTATTTAATTTTATTTTTTTTTTTTACTTTATTTATTTTATTTTATTGTATTTTGTTTATTTTTATTTTATTTTATTTTATTTATATTATTTTATTTTATTATCTTATTTATTTAATTTTTATTTTATTTTTATTTTATTTTTACTTTATCTTATTTTATTTTTATTTTATTTTATTTAATTAATTTATTTTAATTTATTTATTTTATTTTATTTATTTTATTTTAGTTTAATATATTACTTTTTCAGAAATTGAGTTTTAGGACGCGGAGTTCTTGTTTAGGCCCATAATTTTTTTTCTGTTTAATTAATTCTTTATTTTTTTCTAGTTGAATAAAAATAAAAGGTGCCAAAATTATAAATAGTTTATTCTAATTACCTATTTCTTTTATTATTTTATTGTATACTTTTATATTGAAACTTTTTAAATATAAAATATTGTAATCAATCCTATTACAACTAATAGACATTATACTTTAATAACTCCGCTTGAATAGTTATTACTATTTTAATTAAAAAAGTTAACTATTTGAAATGCCGCGAAACCAGACAATAAATGTTTTGTGTTCGTTTAAAATGGCAGCAAAGAGGCAAAAAAAAAGGAATTGGATTTCTTGTTCCAGAAATACAAAAATATTAATAACAAAAACTCTCGCTAGTTATATAAATAAAATTTCTTATTATGTGGTACAAATATATAATATCTCTTAAATCAACGAAAAATTAAATTAATTATTATTATTAAGCAAATTTGAATATCACTTCCTATAATTCAAAATTATTATATAAAAAGATTCTTCTTTATATTAATAACAATTTTATTTATGTAATCTAATGATCATTGTATATAAAGGAAACAATTAATTTTTTCTAGTCTTTGGATACGATGTTGTGCGTAAACTTAATATCATCTTATTATCTTCATGCATTATTTATCCCAATGAAACAGTAGTTGACTTCAGTGATTCACATTGGTACAATAATTTTTTTTAACAAATAAATAAATAATTCTAATAAATTACGTGGATATATTTTATCTTCCATCTTATCAGTTTGATTATTTTAGGCGATTTATGATAGTACTATAAAATTTGAAAATAACATCATCATTAAGTAGTAGATATTAACTATGATTTTTAAAATATTACGATGTAAGAAGTTTTTTTTTTCTTCTTATTTATTATTGATTTTTAATTCTTTCTTGTCACATTTTATTATTATTATATTATTACTAAGTAGTTATTGTATTAATTTTAGAATTGCTCTATATATGTTTAGTTCTATTTCTATTTTTATAGTTAATTATTTAGAGAATAGTATTAGAATTCATATTAACTATGATAGAATTAAAATATAAAGGCTAGTGGAGGATCGAAAGAACCTCCAAGACCACAAGGGGTGTCTTGATTATCTTGAACCCAGTTGAGGTCTTTAATTAAAGAGACCCCAGGTGAAGTCTGCACCTCAGGTGAGGTCTGTTTATCCCTAGACCTCAGAGTAGGCATTAGAACACCAAGTGAGGTTCTTAGACCCCAGTATATAAATGTATATAAAGACAAGAGAAAAAACCTTGTCTAGGACAGTTTCATCAGGAAATTTTTCGGGGCGTAAATTTCCGTAATAAAAACGGGACCCACGGAAATTTACGCCCAAAAATTCAATTTTTTTGACTTTGGTCGC
>CAJVPK010000882.1:0-19604 GCA_910592015.1 Diversispora eburnea | reverse complement strand
GTGGAATATTATAATATGGTGGATAACTAGTTAGAACTTCTAACATAACCATACCAAAAGAATAAATGTCAGATGCTCGAGTGTATTCTCCTTTACTTAATGTCTCAGGTGCCATGTATGGAATTTCACCATAAATATTTTCTGTATCTTTTTCTGTAATTGGTTTGCACAGTCCAAAATCAGTAATAAAACATGAAATCAAGGTTTGATTAACTATATTGCCGGAATGAAAATCTTTATGCATTAAGTCCATTTAAATTAGATGATAAATTATCATATTTTCTTCTCAAAGTTAATTCTTCAAACTTATTATTCAACAGTTTTCGAAGACTACCATAATTTTCATATTGCAAAACCATCATAAATTCATTTTTTGTTGGATTTTTGGTGATGCCATATATTGCAATTGCCTTTTTTACCTCGAAAATTAAGTTGATTTTTAATCTAAATATTTATTAACATAAATGAAATAAAGTATTATATATTTAAAATAATGTAAATAACATAAAATATTTACCTCTTGTAAAAATTCAATTTTATTTGTGGAATTATCAAGACTTTTTTAAGCAAACATCTTGTTTACCAAACCTATACCATTTTTTTTTTTACTGGAAATAATAAATCCATCAAGCCATTTTGCTTTGTATACTGTGCCAAAACCCATTTAGCAAGATGTGGCATTTTCAAGTTTGTCAAATGGAATCCACTCAATACTTTCTTGATATTCATTTACCTTTAGTTGTATTTGCTGAACAAACTCATCAATTTTTCTATCTTCACTTGTCCATTTATCAAATTCATTTTGAAATCGTTTGACATTACATGAATGGCATCAATCTTTTCCAGTATTATCTTGATAACATTCTCTACATCTTCTAAAAAATATTATGGATAATTAATTAAAGAATTGTTATATGATACTGAATTAAATTGAAACATTGATTTCAATAGTTATGAATCTAAAAACTCACTGACTGAAATATAATTTATATTGATTAGTTTATTAATTGATTAGAGAATTGTTATATGATATTGAATTAAATTGAAACATTGATTTCAATACTCACTTTCTGTAATATAATTTATATTGATTAGTTTATAATTGATTAGGGAATTATTATATGATATTGAATTAAATTGAAACATTGGTTTCAATACTCACTCTCTGTAATGTAATTTATATTGATTAGTTTATAATTGATTGGAGAATTGTTATATGATATTGGATTAAATTGAAACATTGATTTGAATAATTATGAATCTAAATACTCACCAACTGTAATATAATTTATATTGATTAGTTTATATAATTGATTAGAAATATGCAAATTATTATTAGCAATAAAAATTATGATTTTAAAATAAAGTTTACTATAACAATATGCCTACTCTTCCGATTCTTCCGATTCTTCCAATTCTTCGGTTTTTCCCACTTCTATCACTTCTTTCATTTCTTCCGTTTTCTAAAAAAATATTGACAACAGTCTCTATCGGATTAAATGAATTCCGGTTTGCATGCATTCGTACAACAATAACGAGCATTTTTGGAATCTAATTATGATTATTCAGATCCTTGATTGTGATTGAATCAAAATAATAAAGATTGTAAAAAACTCAGAGCTTTATTATATTAACTACCATTTGACCTCTAAGTAAAAGTATTCAGCACAATATTTTACATATACTCATATTATCTTATAAGACTTTATTAAATAAGTTAAGGTACTTCGTCCATTTAAACAAATAAATAAATAACTGTCTAACCAATTGTCTCACTGCCTAACCAATTGTTCCACTGCTCAACCTTCGACAACTGATTTTTATTTCTTCCTTCTAATACTCAATATAGTTGTTTTATTCTATTTTTTGTTATTTTTGTTTAGTTTAATGCTAAGGAAGAAACTTTAATTAATAAACAAAGATATATTATATATACACTTACTTATCTGTTATGGGATTTGTGTAACCTATTATTTTTTAATTCCAAAAATGGGCCCAATATTGATTATCTAGTTATTAATCAAAAGGAAATTTTGCCTAGTTTCTTTATTTTTTTTTCTCAACATTTTCGGATCTACTGTTTAGTAAATTAAACGGATAACTCGCGAATTGATGTGGTGAATATTTTCAATTAATTTATATAGTTAATAATTAGATCATCATTTCTTTTTAATATACAAGATGTGAGGTGAGTAACAACAATATTATCAGATAATGTTTGGTAATAATTACAGATTAATAAATATTAAAAATATAAAATAAATTAAATAACTTAAATAAATAAATATATTAAATAAATTAAAAAAATTATGAATTTTGTTTTCGAAGATTTTCCCACCATCTTGAAATTTTTTTGCGTTTCCAAAATGAAAATGTAATAACACCAATTAAAATTACCATCGATATACAAATCACAATAATAATTACTATGACAGTAGTAGTAATTCTATTAGAAGATTCTTTTGAAATATTAACATAATGAGGATCAATATGAGAATTAATTACTTGATATGCCATTAAATTTTGAAGTGGTGAATTATAATCTAAAGCGACCTTTAAATTGATTTATTTGTTAATATAAAATAACAAATAAATTATTAATATAATAAATAAATTTTTATTAATAATACCTCAGTTTCATCATAATTTGTCCTATCATCACTAAATTTATCTTTCTTATCTGGTCCTCCCACAAGAGCTCCATATAAAATATATTTTGTCTCTGAAGGATCATTTAAATTTGATACATCATTTCCACCACTTGCACCAGCGTGATGAGGATTCTTGGGAGAATTAGGATGAAGACCAATTACATAAGGAGCATTCCTTGGATTTTTACCTAATGTATAATCAATTTGTGAGATAGCAAAATTTTTATAACTTTGAATTTTTTCGATAGAAGAAGAAGTTGATATATTTAAAGAACTATAAAGTAATAATAAGAATGCGGCATTAAGTGCAGGATTTAAGGAAGCTGATTCACTATCTCCATCACACCAATAAAGTCCACCTTTGGTAAGTGAACAAGTTGATAAATTAATTATTCCATCTAAATAACGTTCAGCTTCATTTTTCCATTTACTTAAATCTTCTTGACCTTCTTGACCATATTTATGAATTAAATCAGCAAATAATAAATAAACAGCACCAGTTTTATCATCCCAATTTACTACATTATTTTGTCCAGCCATAGAATAATTATTAAAATAATTAATTGCTTTGTTAAGATAATAATAATTAAATTCATTATTATTATTATTAGATTCATCATTAATTGCTCGATGTAACCAAAGAGCACCCCAAACTAATTCATCAGTAAAATTTGAGGATGAATAAAGATTTACAATTTGAGGGACAGAATTTTGATATAATACAAAAGGAGTTAATTCAGCCAAAGCGTAAGTATCTTTTGCATGTGATAAAAGAATATCGGCATAAGTAGAATCATTAAAATAATTTCTAAATATTAAAGATGATGCAGCAAATGCCGCAGCAGCTTCTCCAGCGACATCAGTCCCATGTGCTGTTGAATTTATTTTGAATGAAGGACGTGGATAAGGAATACTGAATAATGATAGATAAATTAGATATTGGATAAATTAGATAAATTAGATATATTAATAGTTAATAAAATTCTTTAACATTTAATTTACTTCGTATCGGGTCCCCAATAATTATTATCGATTTCACCTAACCCGATCATAACGTATAATGTATTTGGTTCGGGATGAGCTTTTATTAACCAATCAGTACCCCATCTTAACATATCATAAATATATTGAGACTGATTCGCAAGTTGATATCCTTGACCCCACTCTAAAATTCCCCAAGATAATGATGTTATAACCCAAGATAATGGAAATGTGAACTTTAGGTAATCGCCTATTATTATATTTATATTTATTAGGTTATTATTAGGTTATATTAGGTTATATATAAGGTTATTAATTAGGTTAAATTAATGAAATTACTTAATAGGTCTTAAAACTAATTTAATCATTTTTTTTTACCTGCATCAAAATAACCCTATTAATAGAGATAATGAAAATGTGAATCAAAAATGTAAACAAAAAGCCGCAGAAAAAAAAATAATAAAATACAATAAAACACAAACTCCAGTTAAATCAAGATTAACATCTTGACCATCTTGTAAAGCTGAATCATGTCTCCTAAAAAAAAACCATTTATAAATTAATTTCATAAAGTCATAATATGTAAATATTTATTTATGTATGTATGTATGTATGTATTATAATATTAACCAAGAGACTCTATTATTAGAAGGTAACTTTCCACTTCTTTGTGCCTCATAAAAATATAACGAATAAGCTAATAATTTTGTATATCCCAGATTTGGATATGAATTATTATTATTACTTTCTTGGGGTATTCCGGAAATATTATCATCTGTTGGTATTGCTAATGATTTTATTGTTAACCAACTAAAAATAAATAAAAATACAAATAATATTTTAAATATTTTGAATATTTTATTATTATTATTATTTCGATACATTTTTGTGGTTTTTGAAATACAATTTTTTATAGTTATCGTCTTATTTATATATAAATTTTTTAAATTTATTCTAATCAATAATTATAATTTGAAATTTGATTTAACTTGAAATAAACTTAAAATAAATCTAATTTTAGCGGAGATAAATAATTTCAATATCGAATAGTGACTTTTTACATATCTCTATTGTTTTACAGAAATATATTTATGTAACACGTAATTCAATTTTCCGACAACTCGTGTAAGTAACACAATGGATTCAATGTATAAAAATGTATAAAAATATAGATTATAGCATTTATGCTATTCAAAATATTTTTGATTTTAATTTTTATACATTTTTATATAACGAGTATCGAAAAGAAATAAATAAATATCGGAAACATTATTATTTGTCTTTCTTTTGGAATAACTCGAGAAGCTCCTTTTTTTTTGTCACCTTGTTCGTATCTTGTTATATTACCCCCCCCAAAATGATAAATAATTACGAGAATGATCAAGAACAAGATGACATTGAATGGGTATCAGGTAATTTAATTTGTAAAATTTGTTTGTCTTGGTTTATTTTTTTATCTATTTTTGCCCTAACAACATTTATATCCTTATATATTATATATTCTTATACATTCATTATTTTTATATATATATTTTCAACTTTTCACTTTTTAGGTTCTTCAATGACACGAATGCGTTGGACAAATAATTCATTTGATGATGTCTCAACCGCTTACGTTATTCCATTGAGACAAATTCATTACAACAGTGCCATGTCGCATTGCACCCATTCAACAAGACGAGGAGACATGGCATTATTGGTACATGCCCCAAAACGCGAAATTTCAATTTGTTTGAATAATATGAGAAATGAGATATCTATTAGTATGAAAGAAATTGAAAGTTTCCGTTTGGGTAGAGATTTTTCAATAGTTATAAAATTAAAATTTAATTTTGTTCGAACGGTAATTGTTCATTAATTATTATTATCATCATATTTATTTATTTATTTATTTTTATTTACTGTTTTATTTATTTATTTCAAAATAATAGTATTATTTTCATTCAAAAGGATTCCCTTATAGGGATAAACCAACACGAACGAATAAAGACCCAACGAATGGAAGGCTCAATACTTTAAGATGCTTTAATCTTAAACCTGAAACACATATCGGAACGGCCGAAATAACTAGATTGGATGAATTATTTAAAAATCTATTATTTCCACAAATGAGTCAATTAAATCAAGTAAATATGATATATACAACTATACATTATATATATATATATATATATATATCGAATTCAAATTTTTGATAAAAAAATTATTATTATAATTATTATTTAGACGGGAATAATAAATACAGTAACTACACAAAGTAAAAGATCCAATTCCAATACTTTCGCAATCATTCCATTAAAACAGAATTTCCCTCCCCAGAAATATTACAATTCTGTTTATCAGAATGATGGGATAAAAATGAAAGAGGTAAAAAATTTAATATAATAATTATCAAATAATTATTACATAAATCATACATAAATTATATTATTTTATCACATTTTATTTACTTAATAGATGTACATTACATGTATTATCCCTACTCAAAAGCGAGCGGTCGTTTATTCTTCCGATGGAATTTTAAGTCATTTCAAATTTCATGTTAGGCAAAGATTTGGTTGGAAATGGGAACGAATGTGGTATAAAAGTGATATGGGAGGTTGGTATAAATTGGAAGAAGAAAGTGATTGGAAAAATTTGAAGCGACAAGCTCAAGATAAGGGATTACCAAGAACTGAAATATATTTTAGGTAATATATATTATTTTAGATAAAATTGGTGATGTGGTTAAAATATTATTTTTAGAAAATTTTGTTTTTTTTTTTTTTAAAAAAAAAAAAAAATACATCTTCGAACGAATTTATGAAAAGATAAGATATAATTGTTTGAATATAAAAATATACGCTTTTAAAATTAAAAAAAAATGTATATTTTATATTTGTATATAAATATTATTGTACATACAGTAAGTTATCAATAAAATACAAAAGGACATTAAATAATTAGATATATATTAATTTTACATTTATTGTGTAGATTTTATACAATGAAAAATTTTTCCTTTGCCTTTTTTTTTTGTGATCATATACAATGATAATATACAATAGTATTCGAATTATCCAAAAAAAAAAAATTCAAATACAATAATCACAATAAAAATAATAATAATGATGATCTTTCTTTTGCGAGAGATTTTTAGAAGAGGCTTCAAGTGGTATTAAAAATAAAGACATTAGGAAAATTTAAAAAAATACTCAAGAAATTTTGGTTTAATTAATTAATTAAAAATTATTATTGAATTTGATTACTTTAAACAATCAATTAATATTCCAAAAATTCTTAAACGAAAAAAAAAACCCCCGCCCTCAATTCCTTCAAATCTATCATCCTTCCGATTCCTTCAAATTCCTTTAAATCCCTTCTTAAAATCCCTTCAAATTCTTTCAATTAGTTTTATAAGTGATGAGACGCTTATAAGGGAAAGGTAACGTGAATCGAAGTAACTATTGTGTGTAAATAATAATAAAAAATTTTAATAACTTTAAAACAATTATTTTCAATAATGAGAATAATATTGTTTAGTCAATTACATTCATGTCAATAACACCATGTTTAATTATCACTTGTGACAATTTAGAAATGATCTTAAAAGGTAAAGGAATTGTGGCCTATTCAATAAAAAATAAAATTAAATTAAATTAAGTAAAAGCTTTTTGTAAATTATAATGAGACAAATAATGAAAATACCGTGAAGCGACCATGAAGAGGTTTTTTATCCCAATTTACATCACGGATAAATAAAGTATCCCAAAAGACAAAAACTATTAATGAAATTGATTGAAAATAAATAATAAATAAATAAATAAAATAAAACAAATAAAATAAATATAACAAAAATCATATTGACAAAATTTAATTAATTATTTACCACCAATACATTCTTTTGGAAAATTTGGAAGTTCAACTAGCCATCATATAAAAATGTAAGAATTTCAACTAATATATACTTATATATATATTCTTGTAATGAAATGATCCTCACCATGAATATGAAGTATATTATCTTCTTCACCAACTAAATAATTATATTAACAAGAGTATAAATAACTCGTTAATTAAAATATTTTAAAGTAGAACACGTGAATAACTTAAATAACTTAAATAACTTGAATAACTTGAATGAATAATCTCGGGAAATTTATTAATTTTACCTTCGATAGGAGGAATTATATACGAATCTTGCATAGAAAATGACTTTTCTTTGGGTAAAAGGCGTCTCCATTCATCATAAAAATCACAAAACACTCGATTTAAATCATCCTTAAATCTTCTAACTGATTCTTCAAAAACATCATCTTCCCAACCAGATATTGACCAGTCATTTTTAGTATTATCATCATCGGTTTTCCAATTATCTTCTGGATTTTGATCCCAGTTAGGTGAGCTTATTTCCATAGTAAATATATTTATATATTGAAAAATTGAAAACCAAATTATTTTAAAATCGGAAAAAGCCTAAATTCTAGGAAAAGATTATCAGAATTTGTTTTATAGTACTTAAGAAATCTGTTTGTCATACAGTCAATCAAATGATCTAAATATTACGAAATTATGTCTTTGTATATTCATTCATTTAAGTGCATTTTTTTCCGATGGTAAAAAATCAGATATTTTAATCCGGATTGATACAGGAAACAAGTTATCACATATTACACATATTAAACATATTAATAGATTAAATTATTATGTAATTCCCTAAATATAGTAATTTTTCTTTGGATCTAAATCGATCGATAAATACTAAATTTATAAATATTGGTAAATCCTTTCTTTTTAAAATTTGGAAAACAAATCTTTCTTAGAAGATTTTTGAATAATTGTACTACAAGATCTTGGTATTCAATGTAATATATGATTGCATTTAGTAATTGTTCCAAGTAATAATTCTTTCTTTCCCGAGTTGTATACGAATTCAAATTGGGTAGTTTCCTTCACCACTTGGAATATTAAGAAGATTGATATCATGTTTAACTAAGGACTTTAATTATTTCTCCACTTAGATTTTTTGGTGTACTTGAGAATCTGTTAATTACTTCTTTATTCCAATTCGGTCGTGTGTACCAAAGGTAGTTTTGTAACTGTTGCACTTGAATTGTTATTGACATTCCATATAAATTATTGTCATTTATTCTCTACACAAATTCTGATTGCATGTGTTTGTACTTGTCTATTTATGAGATTATATACCCTTATAGCTCTAGCTTGCATTTGAGAAAAAATTTGCATAGCCACATTTGTGATCTTAGCATCTATTTCAGATATGACCAAGTCTAAAAGTAAGTATTCAATTTGAGAAAATAATACATGGTTGATTATGTATTGCATCTGTTTATCTGTTATTTTTTTTTTGAACGCATTATTGATTGTTGTGAGTATTTTTTTGTGTTATTAAACTCTTTTGAAAATCTTTGTTTCCTTTTTCTGTTACATAAATCCCAAGATATCTGACTGGATCTCTGGTTGCTTTTGGTTCGATTTTTGCATTCGTAAAATTTATTGTCTTATCAAGGAGATGTTAAGTCTACTCTGTCATCCCGTATTCCGTAGTCCCAGAATTTGTTTTATTATTCATTATGTATTGAAATATCTGAATTACCTTTTGTGAAAATTTAATTCTTTCAAGAGCTTTGGTCATCATGTACGGGCCTAGGCTCTTTTTATATCTTGAAATAAGATCCATAGCTCTTTTTTTTTCTTCCCTAGCTTCCTCCATTATGTTTTTCAAAATGTGTATCGGGTATATTTTTCTTCCTCCTGATAAACCAGTATAATTGTTGGGATTTAGTATTCTGTTTTCTACAAGTACCGAAGATAACTGTTTGTTGATTATCTTCATGAAGATTTTTCTGATTGTTTTTAATGGTATTATTGAACATATATATTTTAAGTTACCCTCTCATTCTTTTGGTTTAGGTATAAGAACTACATTTCCTGTTATCCAGTCATTAGGAATAATGTCAGTTTCTAGTATGTTATTGAATAATTCTACTATGGTATTTGCAGGTCCGAGATGCTTATATATTTCATATGGCATCAA
The DNA here is from genome assembly GCA_910592015.1 of Diversispora eburnea. NCBI lineage: Eukaryota > Fungi > Glomeromycota > Glomeromycetes > Diversisporales > Diversisporaceae > Diversispora > Diversispora eburnea. The sequence goes on along the minus strand of CAJVPK010000882.1, from coordinate 9,935 downwards.
TGAAAGGTCCAGTGAATTGTTATTACTGTATTCTATCAACTCGTTTTCCGTAATTTCTTGTATTATACTGTCATATATTCTATTGCCTATGTCATTTCTTGGGTTGTAATATTTTTATCCATCTGTCATTTAATATTGGCTGGTTAGTACGGTTTGTTTTTTGTCCAGTTGAAGAGATGTTGCCTTACTTCTGACTTAACTTCTTCTGGATCTGTTATTACTTTTTATTTTATCGTCATTTTCGTGACAAATTATGTAATCGAGTTAAATGAAACGTTTTTTTGCTTATGATACACTTGATTTTTTTTTTAGAGATATCTATAAAGTTAAACTGTCGGCATTTAATATGGTTTTGATTTTTTCTTTTCTTGTATCCTTTTTTAGGATTTTTTCCACATGTTTCTAATTTGTTTAATCCATTCAAGTTTGACTTCCAAAGAATCGTCGGATGGGAAGTTTGGAATTAATTGGTTGTCCCGGTTGTTTATTACTGTGCATTTGGAGATAGATTATTCTTTTTCTGTTTGTGATATATGTACATGAGTGGGCTAGTTTACAACCTTTTCGATAGGTCTTTCATAGAGAGTTTAGATTCTTGAAGACTGGATGTTTTTGCTATTTGTTTGTGACCCTGTTTTTTGGTTCACCTGATTTGGTTAAATTTCCTTTTTCCTGCTATTAAGATGCCTTTTTTTTTTTAGTTCAATATAGGGTGCCTCAGGATCTGGTATTGTATCTGTAATTATAGTTTTTTTAGTTAATGTGAGTTTCTAAGGAATTTACAAAGTCTTCCTATTGTTTTTAGTTTGCTTGATATAGTATTATCAATTCTGTTTGTAGAAATATTCTCTTTTGTTCCCGTTACATATTCTATACGAGTCTTGGTACCCCTTATTATGTATTTTTTTTTAGTAATTGACTCTCAGTGTTAGGGCTTGTGTGAGTGATTCTATCTAGTCTAGAATCTATGGTAATATTAAAAGTCTCCTCATTATTATAGATATGTAATCCTTACTGTGTACTTTGGACATTTTTGTTTTATCCAGGTATTCAGTTCTTTGTTATTGTTAATGTTTTTTTTATTCTTAGATATTCCGTAGATTCTCACAATCTGCACTTTTTATCTTTCAAGGAAAGCCATTTGTATACATATACTCTGCTGTCCTTTTTTTTTTGATTTCTTAAACGTGTTTAGCTAATTATTTAATAATCATGATTCCGACTCCTGTTCCTTGTATTCTTTTGTCATTGTTATTTTTTTTGTTATCTTGTACTGTCACCTACCAAATTTGATAATATTCCTCGTTATTCTGTTTCGCTGTTCTGAGAAGACACATTTACTTTAATTAAGTTTTAGTGATTAGCATGATATCGAACTTTTCCCTCAAGCAAAGCAAAATTACCACCATATTTCTTGTTTGATCTCGTTTAAGATTCTTCTAATGTTCTAAGTACCTAATTTCCATGTTACTGGAAGAATTATAGAACCGTTCAGTTGGGGATTAATTTCATTTTCTTCTTTTGAACTTTTGCCTTCTCTTTGTTCTTGTTTATCATTATTTTTTGGATAGTTTTCGTTTTCTGGAAGTGTGTTAACTGAATCACTGGTTATTGAAATATCTTTTATTGCATCATTGTTTAAGTTGTTTAAATTATTTATTTGAATATCATTTGGATCATTGATCAGGTCCTCGTTTGAGAATATATCAAAGAGGTCGTCAATATCAATATCTATATCTTGGTTATTGTTGTAGTTTACTGCAGTGCCATTTATTTCTAGAGTATTCGGCTATAGCCCTTTTGTTAGATTCTTTGTATTATCTTGATAGGAAGTTGTTTGTTAAATTATGGGTTCTAGTTCTTGAATATCGAAGAGGTTTGTTTTCATTGTGTCCCCTATCTCTGATGATTTGTTGATTTATGATGATTACGATATTTATAATGCTCCCAATACTAGTGTTGATAACTTTATGGTTAGAAAATGCCATCTCTTCATCTTTGATGGTTCCAATTCCACATTGAATGCCCAAGATTATATTATCCATAACTATTTTGATAACAATGCAATGTCCTGTCCAGGTCCATAACTATTTCCCCTTCCAATTTCAAATAACAAGAAAATGCCTTCTCTTCATCACTGATGATTCCAATTCCCTTTTCTTAACAAAACAATAACCAAAGACTATATTGTTCAGCGAATTTTAAGTACAGTAGAAAATTTTCCTCCATTTATGTTTGAAAAATTTATATAAAAGGTTGGTTAAACTTCTGAAATTTAGTATATGCAATAAAAAATGCGAGAAAGATTTTTAAATGTATTGATATATAGGTAAAAGGTTATTAAGCGAAAATAGACTTTTTTTTTATTACATACTTTTTTTAGAATAGTATTGATATTTTTCATGCATTCATGTCAATTGCCATATTCATTTTTGATATAATTAAATATATATCTTTTTTATATAGTTCGCGCGCTTATCTCCTTTATGTTTATTCACCCAAAGCGAGTACTCCCTATTGACACTGGCATCATTTTCATATATGTTTGTGAAGCAAGTTATCTCTCTCCATCACAAAAGTTCGATCGAATTTCTACAGGTTCAATTTCTGTAGGGATCTTTATTCTTTATTGTATTTCATTTTCATTTTTACTTATTATTATTATTATTGAAATCTCTCTTTCTCGAGTTTATTAGTTTTAGGTATTAATTTTTGGAATAGATACTACATTCAATCACTCAATCAATTAACTTTTATGAATAAATCAATCTGTTGTAAAATGAGCAAACGTATAAATAAAATAAACATAATCAAAATTTATCAATCCATCAATTGAAATTTAAGAAATTGAATCATAACAAAATAATTTCTATTATATTGTACGATTAAATCTAAATTTTTACATATATATGTATATAATTAAATATAATTTTTAAAATCTATTTACACTAAGTTTCTATATAATCATTAACATAAGGTGTAGGTTCGGGAAGAACATCGTCTATAATTGAAATTAAATAATCTGCCAAGTTTTGATCTTTAGAGTTCCAAGAAATTTTTAATGCATTTTTTTTATTTTCACCTTTTTCGCTGGCTTCAGGGATACTTATCAATACACTTTTTAATTTGAATTGAGATAAATTTTTGGTTAATTCTATATTTGGTATTTCCTTTTTTATAACATTTTCTATTGATTTGTAAACATAATCTATTGCTGCAAGTCTTATGTCCTTTTGAAAATTTCGATATTCACTCATATTTATTAATTGTGAAGGATCAAATTTCTTAAGAGTATTAAAATCTATTTCAAGTAAAGGTAATTGTGCATCCCGAATTGCTTCTTCAACGTCTATCAAACGAGGAATCTGACCCTGATCCATTGTTAAAATACCTTGAATAGGTATCTCATCTATGGGTCCAATCTTGGTAAGATCAATTCTATCACTATTTAATAAAAGTTTAAGTTTCGATGAAGACATAGTTCGTTTGTATAAATCTACTGAAACGTCAATCGGGATAGAGAGGGAAGTTTCAATTGTAATAGTTTCACCATTAGCGGGAGCATAACAAGGAACTCGATATTCACGTTTAATCTTATCTTGTAAAAATTCCATTTTAGCTTTTTCTCCATGTACTAAGATTACATTTTTAGGATCACATTGTTTTATTAATTGCATAATTCCTTTCGCATCAGCATGTGCACTAAAAGATAAATTCTTTACTTGTAATTTTACTTGAATTTTATTATAAGCATCAACTTGAACTTCTTTATCTCCATTAAGTACTTTAGCACCAACAGTACCTGCAACACAATATCCTGGCATTATAACCATATTTTTAGGATGAGGTGCCCATTTTTTAAATACTTCTAAAGATGTTCCTATATGAAGCATACCGGGAGTTGCAAATAATACAGCTGCTCCAGGTAAATCCATAAATTGTCTTTCCCAAGGTTTAATATGTTTGAAATCAAACATATTTCGATTTACAAAAGTGTTTTTAATTTTTTCATTAGTCCAATTAATAAAAAGTTTATAATAATCATTAGCTCTTTCCGTCATACCAGCAGAAAAATAAACTGGTACATCAAGATTATTTCTTTCCCAATATGTTTCAATTAAAATGCAAAGTTCTTGAGCTCGACCAAGTGCAAAAACCGGGATTAAAACTTTACCACCTTGAGCAACGCAATCATGAACTTTTTTTAAGAAATCTCGTTCACGGGCACGCTTTGAATCACGAATAGTTGTAGCATAAGTTGACTCAGTTATCAAAACATCTGGTTGTACTCTATCTATCCACGCTGCACCTAGGTGCCGATCAGGAGTCATATTGTAATCTCCCGTATATATTACTGACTGTGTACCAGCACGTACATAAAACATGGCAGCACCAAGAACGTGACCGGCATAGTAAGCTTTTATTTCCAAGTCATTATCACCGTTCACTTTAATTGTCTGATGAAGATTTACAGCTGTAACTTTCTTCATACAATCTTTAATCATTTGAGAAGTAAAAAAATTTGTTTCACCCTTACGTTCTACAGTAATCTTTCGATAATCTTCAAGTAGAATAGGACAAATTGCTTTTGTAGGATGGGTCATATAAATAGGACCTTCGTATCCACACATTTCAGTAAAGAATGGTAACGCTCCTAAAAAATAAAGATAATAAAAATATTTATATTTATTATGCGAATAAAATGAGATAAATGAGATTGAAAAATAAATAAATAAATAAAATGAAATAAGATACCGCAGTGATCCAAATGAAAATGACTAATTATTATACAATCAAGCTGTTCGGTAAAACGTTTTGATTTTGAAATATATGAAAAATCGGGGAATCTTCTATCGTCGTTATATCCCATGTGCATTCCACAATCAAACATTATATTTTTTATTCCAGTACTATCATCACCTATGGATACGAGAATACAACTTCGACCAACATCATGACCAGCTCCGAGCGGTACAATTTTTATCATGATAAATTATTGTCAAAGGGATCTTTTATATATAAATATATATTTATTTATTTATATTATTTATATTTATAATTTTTTTCAGAAGGGTTGTACAACTCTGTTGATCAATGGTTCACAAGATTTAAATCTTATGAATTTTAACAAATTAACAGAAAATTTCGACGACCATGTTTCTTACAAGATCAGAATACGATCGTGGCGTTAACACTTTTTCCCCAGAAGGACGTTTATTTCAAGTTGAATATGCTATTGAGGCAATTAAGGTATATTTATGGTTCAATATTAATAGAAAATTAAAAGAAAAAAGGGGAATTTATTAAATTGTAACTTTTTATAAATTAGTTGGGTTCCACGGCGGTAGGCATTCAAACCTCCCATGGTGTTATTCTTGCAGTCGAAAAGCGGGTGACCTCACCATTATTGGTTTCAAGTAGTATTGAAAAAATCATGGAAATCGATACACATTTGGGTTGTGCTATGAGTGGGTTGGTAGCTGACTCTAGAACAATGATAGACCACGCAAGAGTTGAAGCACAGGTTAGACTTTCAAATTATAGATATTTTTTTTTTATATTATTATTTATTTCGTTTTGATTCTTTATAGAACAAAAAAAAAATATATATATCAAATATCATATAAGTATTAATCTATTACAAAATTATTTTTTTTGTCGCGTAAAAGAACCATCTTTTCACTTATGATGAAAAGATCAAAGTAGAATCAGTCACACAAGCTATTTGTGATTTAGCATTACGATTCGGGGAAAGTGCGCATGGTGAAGAATCCATAATGGTATTTTATTATTATATTAACTTTTTTATTTTTTTATTTTTTTATTTATTTTTATTGATGATTTTTTTATATGAATGACTTCAATTAATTATTTTAGAGTCGACCGTTTGGTGTTGCATTATTGGTTGCTGGAATTGATGAAAAGGGACCTCAATTGTGAGCACTTGATATTTATAATTTATAATTTATTTTTTTTCATTCAAAGTATTTAAAGATATAATCTCTTATTTTTTCAATAAAAAAAAAAAGGTTTCACGCTGATCCATCTGGAACTTTTATGAAATATAATGCGAAAGCCATTGGATCCGGATCAGAGGGAGCACAGACAGAGTTACAAGAAGAATATCATAAAGTTAAGCATATATTATCAATGTGATATTTTTGTTATCTTTTAATTATATTTTAAAAAAATTTTAGTTTAAAGACTGATATATTTGAAATGTTTGTTATACATTATATTTAGTCAATCACTTTAGAGGAAGCAGAAACTTTATCACTCAAAGTCCTTAAACAAGTTATGGAAGAAAAATTGAATAATACAAATGTCCAATTGGCATCTGTAACACCAGATCGTGGGTTTAGAATTTATAGTGAAGAAGAATTACAAGTAGTGATTGACAGACTATAGTAATTATTTGTTTCCTTTTTCAATTTTAAAATTGTGTTTAAATAAATTAAATAATTAGTTTTTTTTTTTTTTATGAAATTAAATTATTAATATTTAAATATAAAATAAAATAAATTAATTAAATATTATGATTAATATTCTATCTAAATCTTAATCATTATTATCATTAATGTTCTGAGACGATGATAAATCTTCTGTAATAGTTGTGGTAGTCGTAGTAATAGTAGTAGTTACATCAGAATTTAAAAGATTTTCTAATAAAAATTTAAAGTCCAATCCTACTTCCCTGAGCTGTGTGTATTTTTTTTTGTGTGCATTTTTTTGTGCACGTGAAATGATAAAAAATAATTATTATTATAAATAAATAACTTTGAATTATGTAAACGAATAAATAAATAAATAAATACCATCAGACAATGTTCTCTAGAATATCTCAAACATTCATTCACAATTATTTCATCCCGTACATGAAGGCTATACACTTGACGTCGAAACATATTCGCATAGTGTTCCATTTCTTCTTGAGCCCATTTAACAAGACCTTTTTTTTTAATAGTCATTATTACATTCATTATACTTAATTAATCAAAAGAAAAAATAAATATATATATTTTTTACCTGATGCCATCCTCATATCTCTAAATGCTGCATTATACCAATCACATGTATTCTTAATTAGTGTAAAGTATACAAGTGATAATTCATTAATATATTGGGGAATGTCTCCTTCAAATTTGAGTTGTCTAAAAAAAAAACAAAGAACTTTTAAGTACAATAAAAAAAAAACTTTTAAATAAATTAAAATTTTCTATTAAAACTTACTTTGTTCTTAGTCGAATATTTTCACTTCTAGCCACAAGAAACAATTCGCGTGCCTATAAATTAAATAAATTAAATTAATTAAATTAATTAAATTAATTAATTATTACGAAAAATAAAGAACAATGAAACAATAATAATCAATCATATTTTAATTTTTAATTCCCAAGAAAGAAAAATTTCGTTGACTTGCCTGTTCACCATATCCTAAACGCAATAACCATTTTACATATTTCTGAACTTGAGACTTTTTAACATCAGGATTGGTCAAATCTCGACTAATTGCACGCGACAATCGTACTACTCGATTCTCCATTTTGGTTCGAATAGCATCTAATTTTGATGGATCGGATGATACATTGGATAATATATTTTTGGCTAATAAAGATAAATAATAATAATGGCCCAAATTAGATTATTTATATTTCAATTTATTTAATTACTTAATGTTTGAAGAAAATAATAATAATTATAATAATTAAAATACTATTAATATAATTAATATAATTAATATGAATTTATTCTTGCCTTTCTCAATACTCTCTACAGCTTCTTCGAAATCTCTTGTCGCCATATGAACTTCTAATTGATCACCTATTTGTTCAATCTCCCGAAAATCACCGGCCGAAAGTTCTCGAAGAACTTTCTTTAACTTTGTACGAGGTGTTGTTGTTGAAATCGGACTAGGGGTTCTTCGTGAAAATGTCCTTGTGAGTGGTTGCAATTGATTAGGATTCTAAAAGATTTTTTTTTTTTTGTTATAGAATTAAATCAATATTCTTTTAATAATAAAAAAAAGGTTTGGAAATTTTCATACCGAATCTACGTTATATGAATAGAAAAAATAGATTTTATTAGAATCATCCCAAAATTTTATTTTAAAATTGAAATATGATAACAAAAATTACCAGCATGTTTCGCTGCTTTAGAAGACATCATCTCTTCAGTAGCGCGTTTACTTAAACTAAACAAATTTTTCTTTTCCTCAGTTTCACTAGCCTGAAAAATAAATTGATCCGTTGGATGCTTCAAAATTTTAAAAAAATTCACTTGCTCTTTTCATAATACAAAAATGAAAAAAATAATGATGATTAATTATTTCTTGTGTAAATTTAAAATCTTACGATTATAAAAAAAAAAAAACTTACCATCAGTATCTTTCATATCTATTAAACTAATATCATCTAATCCCCAACAACGATCTGCCACCAATTTTGCTTTTGATGTACCTTGTCGTTTCTTTTTGACAGCGATCAATAAACAATCATTCAACAAGAATAGATGAACAGGATGTTTTGGTTTATTTGTACTAAAACTAATTTCGACTACATTCGAATATTCTCGAATTATATGACGTCCAGGCTCCAATGAAATGAAATTCTGTGAAAATTTTATAGGTAATTGCATTGTATAAATATAATTGTATAAATCAATATATATATATAAATATATCAAATTTGCATACTAGCCTGTGCACCTTCCACACCATCCCAAAGTGCTTGAATTCGAGCTTTCTGAAGTGATCGCTGATCTGCACCACTGTTATTAGCTGGCTTATTACGACCTCTGTGAACAATTGGTTCAGATGTCACCAATGGTACTATATAAAAGTATTATTATTTTTTTTTAGATTCCCATTGGGTAAAATTATCTTTAGCATTAAATTACATTAAATTATAATCCAATTAAAAAAAAAAAAAATTATTTTTTACCAGGTCCAGACTCTGAACCATCATCCCTTAAATTGTCACTAACATTTCTTAACTCGTTTAATAATCCTCTCAAAACGAGCATATCACTTTCTAACTGTAAATTATAATTCGATAAATTAAAGATAATATAAAGTGTAGTGTATTATTGAATGATACCATTTATTTATTTATAAAATTTATTATTAAATTAAATCCAAGTAGATTAATTAGAGATGATCATTAAATTCATTAATTTAATCTTATTTGAAAACAAGTTTTGAAAAAGGATATTTGAAATTTCCTTGGATATAGTTACAAATTCATTATAATTTTTATAAACATTCCTCTGAAGGTCAATTGCAGCCATTTCTTTTGATTCTTTTAAAGAATTTAAAAAATTTTTCACACCCTCTTCAGTAGGGACGTTTGCAATTGCCTTACGGATATCTATCCAATTTTTTGATGATTTATTATTATTATGTAATTTAGTATCGATATTTATTAATCTATTCCTTTATAAGCCAATAATTAATTATTTTTAAATCCTTTATTTAAAATATTTTTATTTTTTTTAAATTTATAACAAACAAACTAACATACATGCTTCAGGTTTGAAATCATCACCAGAAAATTCCATGATGTCTAACTTTTGATATTCTCGATTATTTTCTTCGAATGCGTATGACCTAACAAGATTCCACCTCCCTTCATTTCTTAACTGACCACCTCGATTCATTGTTTTTATTTTTTAACTTTACAATTTACAACAATTACAAATTATCGAACACGATCGATCAGAATTTAAAATTCCAGTTATGTTGCATTAAATTTTGATCGTACAAACCATCTCTGTGCGACAGAATAACACAGCAAGACAGGCAATCAGTCGATCTAAACCTGCTTACTAACATTCACAAACAATGCAATTACGTGTAATATCTGAGCAAGTGGAGTAAAAGTATCTTTAACAACTACTTGCACACTACCAAAACTATTGTAGACTTTTTGATGTAACTT
>CAJVPK010000881.1:0-19613 GCA_910592015.1 Diversispora eburnea | reverse complement strand
ATACATGTGATACGATCACACTTCCGCCTTAACCCGAAATCACCTCACATGATTCTACTCCGCTTTAGCCTACCCCCTAAATAGGTTAAAAGGATTAGATAATGAAAGAGAATTAATCCGAATTTACCTAAATAAATAAAAAAAATTTTTGTTCCATTATATTATCTTTATATATATAATAAATATGAATGATTTCAAATATAATACATTCACTTTACCTAAGAAAAAAAAACGTCGTCAGGGTTCAAGAAAAAGAAGTAAAACAATTGAAGAAATAGTTTCCTTCGTAAAGGAAAAAAGGTTTTTGATAATATGTACTTGATAATTGTTTGATTTTTTTTTTTTTTAAAAAAAAAAATTGTTGTCATTTCAAGTTAATATTATTATTATAATATTCATTCTTCTTTTTAATTATTCTTAGTAATACCTTATTGAAAAGTAAATTCTATATAGAATTGAAAGGTATTCAATTAAAGATAATTCATTATTGTAAACAAAAAAAATGTTTATAGTTAAAATATTTAAAAAATAAATATTTTGATCCTTTCTTATGCTTCTGGTTCTAGAGGGGATCAAATATCAATTTCTTCCTCCCAACCGACCTAATATAGTTGATATTGTAGCATATGGAATAGGAAGCATTCAAGATTCAATTATATCACAATATCAATTTGCATTATTGCTAATTTTTAAAAATATTTTTCAGGTTGAAAAGAAAAAATATATATATTTTTTTTTAATTTAATTTTTTTTTTTAAATTTAAGATAATTATTATAAAAAAAAATATAAATATATTATTATTATTTTTTTTTTTTTATTAAATTTAGATAACAGGAAGAATTTACACATTTGATCCAAAATTAACTCAAATTGATATTGAAGTTTTAAACCATTTCGAAGTGGAATTGATTAAAACAAATGAGGTAAATTTTATTTATTAACTAAAGAAAAAAAAACCATACATTTATTGTGTTTTTCATTACTTTCAATAGTTTTTTTTTTTTTTTTTATGTTTAAAAAAAGAAAGCCAAACGATCTATAATAAATCAAACGTTATTTTTCATGCCTCATTGTCCACTTGGATTATACAATAATTTAATTAAATCAAATTGGGATATAAATAAACTGGAAAATATAATCATTTTTGGAAATCGGTTGAAATTTTATGAAGAAATGTAAATAACAAATATATTTATTTTTATCATTATTGAATAATAGTTAGTAATAATTTACATATTTAATATATATATTTATATATCTATCTATCTAATAACAATAATAATAATGATAATAATAATAATAATAATATAGCATGACAAAGGCTAAACTTGATCGTAAAGCTCCTCATTTAAGTAAAATATCCTTTTTTATAATATACATTATATTTATATATTATTTTTTTTAATGCAAATTGTATTATATAATATTATATTATCTATCTATATATTATTCCTTAATGAATTAATTCTCTCTCTTTCTTTGTGTATATACGCTTTGAAAATTATTCAATTCTCATCTCTCGACTTTCAACAACTTGGTAATAACAATAATGATGATGATGATGATGATGATAATAATAATAATAATTTACAAAGTAATAGTAATACAACAAATACACAAACCAATAACAAGAATAATGATAAAGAAGATATGCAACAAAATCAACAATGTATACCTTATAATACTTTTAATGATTTGTCTATACAGTGGTTTGCAATAAATAAAATAAATTCAAAGGAAGGTAATGAAGAATGTAAGGATGAGAATTTGGAATTTTGGAATGTGAAACAAACAACAAGTGAAGAAGTCAAAGGAATTGAAGGTGATATAATTGAAGAAGATGATAATGATTATGATGATGAAGAGTATGATTTAGAAATCACTTAAATTGTTTTATATTTCATTTATTATGACTTGTTACAATTTTTTTTTATTTTATTTTAAAATTTGGGGTTAATAGATTATCCATATGCCATATAATATAGTATAAATAATCAAAATAATAAAAAATAATAAAATAATAAAAAAATTATTATTAAAAATTACCAAACTCTACATTCTTTAACCATCAATTCAACTTGTTCAAATAATTCTTTATCAAATTCATCATCAATATTATAATCATTATCATTGTTATTGTTGTTATTAATCTTTAATGCTAATCCTATTAATAAAGATCTTCCATCATTGGGATTTTCTGATGATATTATGGTAGAAATATTTGTAGCATATAATTGATATAAAGGAGAAGTTGATCCCAATAAAAAATTAACATTAGTAGAAGAAGAAAGAGTATCTAAAGTTGTTATTGTTTGAGATTGCATTGTCACATGTAACTAGATAAAAGATTTATCAAAATATTTTTTTTAAAAAAAAAAGATTATTAAAATATTATCATTTAATTATTAAAAAATAATTATAAATACCAAACTTCCAATCTTTCCATATTGCGTAACCAGAACTAGAATTTTATCACGAAAACCTGTAACTAATGCTTCAGTGTGTACACCGTTAATTATTCTTGCCGATTGTCGCGTTTGTAAGAAAGATGTTGTCATCTTTATTATGATTTTAAAAAAAAAATAAAATAACATTGATTTTCGAATTATGCATGTGATTATATATGATTTTCGAGTTACGCATGTGATTATCGCCATCATATCGAAAATGAGGATCCTTAACCTAGACCCCGGTTTAGGTATTATCCTAGACTTATCCTAGATCCCTTCGAATTTTATTGGCTCTTAATTTGACAAGTGATTTTATGTGAAGATTCATGTGAAGATTCATAGTGACAAATATGGTTTCCGCAAGTAAAAATAAAATCGATATTCGAAAGGTGTGATAAATACACACCCCTGAAAACCTAACCTAACTCATGTCATTTAACATAATGACATGTGAGGCTAGGTTAAGATTCCCCATCGAAAATTCGAATTATAATTGGCTAGAGGAGCATCACCTGATTGGGAGAATACTTTATATAAATCGAAAACCTACAAAATGCTGTTATTAACTTCTTCCTTTTATTTCTTCTTCTAATAAAGAATCTTTAAAGAAACATTTTGGATGAAATTATTATTAAGAAAATTTAAGATTGTTAGTAAAGAAAAAGGTATTTTAACTTGAGTGAGCAGTAAGAATTGTGTGATAAAATGAGTTATATTATGAAATAAAGAAGAAAAATATAACGTTGGGAGCATTAGTATAGGTACGTTTGTTCATTTAATCTATCAACTATCTTCTGCAAACACTATATAAAATAATTTATAAAGTTTTCTAATTAACAAGGAAACAGAAATGCAAAAAAAAAAAAAGAAAAAAATCCAAATGAAGAAATAAGATGAATTTTTGTAAGTGAAATGCAAGAAAAAAATATTGTTTATAGTAGTTTGTTATTAAAATAATTCTTTAATAAAGGGTGGATTCATTGGGATGATATCAAAAAAAAAATTATTTTTATGAATTAATAATAATAATATCAACTGACAAAATCTATTTTATTATGTTACATATTGGTTTGAATGAATATATATTTCTATGAGAGAAGAAATGAAATAAAAAAAAAAAACTAAGAAAATAATAATAATAACTTTAAAAAGATTTTCTTATAGTTAATAATTTTTTTTTTGAGATAATGATGAGATAATTAAAAAAATAGTAATTAATTAAAAAATAATAAATAATTAAAAAATAATAAATAATTAAAAAATAATAAATAATTAAAAAATAATAAATAATTAAAAAATAACAAATAATAAATAATTAAAAAATCAATTAATTAATTATACAAACAATTAATGACTAATTAATTTCTATGCCCTATGTAATGTACATATATAAGTATGTATGTATGTGTATATGTTGGATTTTTTTTTTTGCTTCTTATTGTGATCTACTATTATTAAATTACATCTAATTAATCATCCTTGACTCTTTTCACATTAATCACATTTCCATTTGTATGCCCATTAGCATATCCATTACTGGTGATATCTTCCTCTTCTCTGTGAAAAAATAAAAATAATAAAAATAATTAAATCAAGTTAATTAATTAATCAATTAATTAATAAAATCAATCAAAAAATTAATTCAAATCAAACAATTCAAAAAAAAAAAAATTTTTTTTCACCCTTCAGATTCACTCCGATTATCATGTGCATTATCTCCTCTAATCACTTTGTTTAAGATATTACAAATTAAATAAAACCAGAATATGATAAGTATTTGAAGTGAGATGAAAAGTATCAAGAAAAATATTTGTACATTTTTCGTTAAATAATAATCTTCTTCAGGTGACCATTTGAATTCTAAATATTTTTGAGGTTCCGTCCATGCACTATAAATTATATGTCCATAAAAATAATGACGAGTAATCAACCACGAAATGATGAAAAGTCCAAATATGAAATCACAAATTTTATTGAATTTGAGATATTTGATCATTTTAGCGAACTGAATTATATAATGATAATAATAATAATTATGAATTAATTAATTAATTATCATAAAAGAACAAACAATAATAATAATAATGAATATCTTCCCCAAATGAAAAAAGAAATACTTACTGGTAATATCACATCAGTAAAATCCATAGTACACAAGACGGCATTACCAATTCGAACAAAATTAAAGATATAAGAAAAAAACATCAATGAAATGGTTATCACATGATGAGCAACCATTTCAACGAAATCTTTTCTTTTCTTCTCAATATATAATACGAAAATTTGTTGTAACCAAAAAGCGAATTGAATTAAATAATATCCCTTAAATAAGGAAGTTAATTCAATGTGAGGGTAACCTTTCCAGTAATGAGATGTATCAAACCAATGTGGTGATTGATACATGATATACTATTTGATAATTATTAAAGTAATTATAATAATATGGAATTATATAATTTGATTATTTTTATTACCAATTGATAGTTATCAAATCAAAAGGTGGGAGGAAGAAGAAAGAAATTGTCATCAAGGGGAGATCAATTGAATGATAAGTAAGTAAATGAATTATATATTTATCTATTATTTTATGTATGAAAAAAAAAAAAAAAGATATACTTCACCATTCCAATTGTCCAAAAAACGGAATAATATAAAAAGGACCATCCTTGTTCGGCAAATCTCGTTCTTTTATCATTCCTGATTCCTCCCATTTTAGCTAAAGGAATCAATATATAATCCATTATGAATGCTCGTAATAATGTAAATAAGATAACCCAAAATGATATGAAGTACGCGTCATCCTTGGATTTTCTGTAGAGACCCGTGTTAGGGTTCTTGTTTTGTAAAAAGAAAAATTTTTCGGAACCCGGAACTTTAAGTAAATATGCGGAACCAAGAATCGTCAGAATAATTAAGGGAAATTCTGTAATAATATCAAAAAAAAAAAAATTCATTATTCACGAGAAAAAGGTGTAAAAAAAAACGAAAATGTTATTAATAATTGAAACTAAGGAGAGATGATTTAATTTTCTCGAGATTGTTCTCACCTATTTGGTGTTCAACTAAATATAGAGCAAATTTTGAGGGTATGTTTAGTGGTTGTTTCTTTAATAACTTTGAATATATATTATTATTATTAGGTCTTTCAGGTTGAAAACCGTTCATGGGTTTTAAAGACATTTTTTTTTTAAATTATTATTTTGATAAAAAGTATAATAAAAAAAAATATATTAAAAAAAAAAAATATATTAAAAAAAAAATATATATATATATATTTAAAACAGGAAACTTTTTTATATATATATAATAAAAAAAATAAAGAAATATGATAAAAATGAATGAAAATTTTTTAAAGGAATAATTTTTATAATTAATTAATCATAATTACATATATTTATGTACGAGTTTAAAAGCTTAAATAGTATTGGTTAAATTATATTTTCAGCCATCAGTTATAAAATAGTTAAAAATTAATTTGATATGTATGCCCTAATAAGGGGGGAAGGTTGTTGTTACCCCGTTGAACTTCTCTTCTTTCGATCGTCTCTCGCGTTATCTCGTCGAAAATTAATAATACATATATAATTGATGATCAAATTTGTTCATTAATCAAAACATTCGTGATCATTTAATTTTTTTTTTTAAATTTTATATTTGTAATATAGAGTTAAAATTTCCTGTTCCCATCAAGATTATTTAAAATTATTTAATCATTCAAGTCTTATTTAATCGTTCATCGTCATCATCATCATTTCATGTACCATCATTTAATTATTTAATTATTTAATTATTTATAAATAAAGTTACAAAATCTTTTGAATTTAAAAAAAAAAAAAAAGTAATCAATCATCTCTATATCTAAGTATTGTCACAGGAATAATTCTTTGGTACTTTAAAATAATATTTATAAATATTTGGTAATGTTTTGTAATATTAAAAGTTTAAAATGTATGTATCACGAGATACAAACCAATATACAAACAATAGAACGATAAACAAATAAAGATCTGTGCTCAAAATCTTTATTATTATATATATGTCATTACTTTAAATAATCAACATTACGTAAAAAAAAAAAAAAAAAAAGAGAAAGAAAAGAAAAAATTGTCAAATAATAAACATCATAAAACGTAAAAAAGCTTCGAAAGAATTTAAAGAAATTCTCTCGCTCCACATATAATATATAAATAAATAAATAAATATATATATATACATATATAACGCGACCTACTCATTCTCTTTACTCTCTACTCTTACTCCACACTCACACTGAGATGTACCACCAAAAAGACATAAATAATAATAATACTGTCCCTGTAAATAAAGACAAAAAAAAAATCATCAATAATAATATGTTTGTTAAAATAAAATCTTTTTACAATCAGTGCGCTTATTATTTGTGACACGCATACACATATATATATATATTTACATATATATTTGTTGAGTTTCGTTTCAATAATGATAATACAATCCCTGTAAATAAAGGTAAAAAAAACATTCGGAGTGTGCTTGTCACTTGTGACACACAACACGCACACATTATTTGATGGTGGTCACCATAAAAGAGAAATTAAATCATCAATCGATTCTATAAATACCAATTTTTAAAGTTAACATATTATTAAATTTATTTATTAATCTAAAAAAGCTGGATTATTCATACAAAAAAAAAACGCGTCAAATTCCGTCTTTAGCCTTGATAAAAATCCTCTCTCTTTTTTTTAAAAAAAAAAAAAATCAATCATACGAGACATCTAAAATAGATCAAAGTATAAAAAAAAAATAATAATTTAAATTATAATAAAAACAAATATAATAATTTACATAATAATAATTATTAATTTAATAATTTAAATAATTAATAATAATAATAATTTAAATTAGTAAATAAGTTCTCTTTTTGCTTTTGTTTTGTTGTTGTTTTTGTTTGTTTTGAATTAAATATAAATAAAAACATTTGAATTTATTTATATCTTTTTTTGAAAAAAATCATATATATATATAATAATAATAAAGCCTTCTCGGTTCAAAATTTTTTTTTTTTTTTAAAAAAAAAAAGAAAAAAAAAACATAAGGAAAAAAAACAAAAAAAAACGAATGAAAATAAAAATAACGAAAATTCATATATATATTTAGAAAAAAATAGAATTGAATAGACGGAATGATGGAAGTTATATATATTATACAAGTTAACGAAAAAAATAAAATTATTTTTTTTTTTTTGGAAAATAATGATAAAAAATGATAAATACATACTAAATTGATATATATAGTAATAAATAATAATAAAAATGATAATGATAATAATAATGATAGTAAGTAGTAAATAATAGTAGTAATAGTAGTAGTAATAATAATAATAATGATAATAATAATAATCAAGAAAACTATTTTAAAAATTTAATAAAAATTATCCCACTTGATTTTTACAAACTAATCATAATCGGAATGAATGGTAAAAAATTTTAATTTTCGTTAACTAGTCATAGAAAATCATAGAGTACTTTTGGATTTTGGATGATGTTAAAAATATAAAAAAAGGAAGGTTAATATTACTAAATGTCTAGAGAGAGAGAGAGAGAGAGAGAAAAAAAAAAGCTTTTTTTGAGAAGGAAATCATAAATCTAAGTAAAAGAAATTGTAGTATGGAAAAAAAGCAAATTTAATGAAGAATGATAAAACAAAAAAAAAGAATATAATAACAAGTAAATAACAAATAATAATAAAAAAATAATAAACAAATAATAACGAATAATTCGTTCACAGAAAAAAAAAGATATAAAAAAAAATAAAAGAGGAAAATATATATATATATATATATACATATATATATAAAGTACTATATCATTGGAAAAAATATTTATAAACATTTAACGCTAACGCGCGATGTATTTCCATTCATCACCATCATAGACGAATCACCATCGTGATCTACGCCTACTACCATTCCTGGATCAACACCATTATGAAGATGATGATTCATCATTTCTTGATCATCATCACTTGACATTGTTGGAATATTCATCCCTGGAACAAGACCATTGTCATTATTATTATTATTGTTATTGTTATTATTATTGTTATTATTACTATTATTATTATTTATTTGATGAGGTGATGATTGTTGTAATTGAATTCCATTTCTAAATAAATTGTTCGTTTGATTTGATGATGATGAAACTATATTATTATTATTTCCAACATTTCCATTACCATTACTTCCTCCTCCTCCCGGTATCATATGATTATCCGTATTAATAGAAGTAGAAGAAGTTGAATTTGAAGTTGAAGAAGTTGAAGTTGTTGAAGTTGAAGAAGCCGAAGTTGAAGAAGTTGAATTATTGGGTGGAACAAAATATTGCATATTTTGCATTTGAGGTGGTGGCATGGAATGAGTTTGTGGTGGTGGATGTCCTGGTCCTATTGGAATTCCCATACCATTCATACCATTCATACCATTTATACCATTTATACCATTAATACCATTCATATTATTCATACTATTCATACCATTTATACCATTCATATTATTTATATTATTTATATTATTTATACCATTTATATTATTCATCCCATTTATATTATTCATTCCATTTATACTATTCATTCCATTCATACCATTCATACCATTCATACCGTTCATACCATTCATACCATTCATAGGATTATGAATTACACCATATGGCATTGGTCCAACTCTTTGATGTCCAAATCCCATCGTTGGTCCAAATCCACCATGATGATGAAATCTTTTACCTCCTTGTCTCATTTCCATTTCAACTCTCATTTCTAAAAGACTTGCTCTTTCTTTTAAACTTTTATTCCTTTTCTCTAAATATTTAATATAATCTACTGCTTTAAATAAAATTGTACTTTTTGAATTATTCACATTCTTAAGTGTAGGTATAATATCCGTTAATTCTTTAAATCCCGCTCGAATTGTATTTCGTCGTTTTTGTTCAGATGCAATATGATTTGCTCGTTTCTCTTCTTCCGTAAGAAGTTCTTTATAAGGTTTCCGACTTGATTTTTGTGGGGTAGGTTTTGATTCCGATTTGATCTCTTGTGATTCATCTGTCGTATTACCATTATCTTGTTCAGTTAAATTATTTAATGTTGAAGATTCTTCTTCATTCTTTGAAAATTCATTATTAGGTGTTCTCGGTGAAGGTGATCCATTAACACTACTACCTGGAGTATTCCCTGGACTTTCTTCATTATCATTATCATTATCAAGGAAATTTGTATTATTATTATTATTATTAGCATCAATGGAAAGATTAGATAATTGCATGGAAGGTGAAATTGGTCTTGGATTATTAGATATCGTTGATGAATTATTTGATTGTGTCATATTAATTGAATTTAATCGAGGATTGGACGACCGGCGTCTAGGTTTATCATCATCATTATCTTGTTTACGTTTGGAAGGAACTGATTGTAACGTAGATCCATCTTTTCGATCAGAAATTGATGATGAATTAATTGTTGTAGTCATCTGTGATGATGATGATGAAGAAGATGATGATGGTGATGATGATGATTGAGTTGCCAATTCACGATTATGTAAAATATGTTTAGTATGATGATGATGATGATGTTGTTGTTGTTGTTGTTGATTATTATTATTATTATTATTATTATTATTATTATTATTATTATTATTATGTTGATTAGGGGGTGATGAAGATAACGTAATATTTGATGTACGAGGTGATAAACTCGTTGAATTATTTGATGATGATGAAAATTGTTGTTGTTGTTGTCGTTGTTGACTCATCAAATCTGTTGAAACTTGATCTGGTAAAAGATTATTATACATATCATCTGAAACAGATGATGAACTCATAGGATGAAGTAATTCATTAACAGAATCAGGAGGTGGAAATACTGGCATATCTGAAGGTAATGATGGATTAAAAATAAAGTTTGGATTTGCTTGAAGATTACCAAGAAAGTCATCAAAAATGAAATGTTCATCGGCTGAATCCAATAATGCTTGACCAAATTCTTCCGATTGAGGAGGAATAATTGTAGTTAAGTCATCTGCCCAGTTATATTCTTTGAATTCTGTACATGACAAAAAAAAATATAAATATATATATATTTATTTATTTATAAGTATGATAAAAAAAAACGAGATAAACCAAAAAAATTTTTTTTTAAAAAAAATAATAATAATAATAATAATAATTTTTGTAAAACTTCAAAAATAGAAATGGAAAATCAATCCTTACGTTCATAAGGAGGCGGCTCAGAAATTGCAGTAAAACCTTGACTAAAGGTATTTTGAGACATTCTTTCAAGTTGATCTTGAGGATATCCGTTATCAGTCATATGTGCATACTCGACTTGTGAAGGTGAAGGTACGAAACCTGAAGACATGAGTTGCTGTTGTTCTTTATTATTCATTGTTGAACTCCCATTACTTTGATAAAAAGAATCCATAATTCGCGTAGGAGAATAGGAAAAAAAAAAAGGGAACCTACGAGGTTCAAAAAAAAAACAAACAAAAATTCTCAATATATACTTAAGGGTGAATCCAATTTATCTATTTTATCTAAAAAAAAAAAACCGCTTTTTTTTTTTACAAAGGAACTTTTATCAAAAAAAAAAAAAATTGAATGTAAAACGTTAACAAATTAACTATAAATATTTTAGATAATTGAAAATTTTGTCGAGAAAATATACATTCAACGCAGATAAAAGGGGGAGTTTTAGAATCTTACTCTGTGATACTGTTACTATGAAAATATAGGAAATTTGTGGGAACAAACGGAGTGCCACACACACTAGAACCGTAAAAAAGTTGTGGGGTCTTAGTTTTGGATTAAGTGATGAACAAGATAATTTTTTGGGAATTTTTTACCAATTTACCAATTTTACCAATTTTTACTACTTATAATAATTATAATAATTTTACAATAATAAATTATCTTTTGATATTATTATTATATTATTTTTATTATTATTATTATTATTATTATTATTATTATTATTATTATTATTATTATTATTATTATTATTACTATATCTATCTTTATTAACCTTTGATATTTTAGAAGTTAAGCAAAAGCTGATGTGTAATACACTATCTGATTAGGTTATATATATGCAATAATGTGATAAATATGTGGTGATAATAAAATGATAAAGTGTGTGATAAAAATGAATAATAATAATAATAATAATAATAAATTGAAATATAATAAAAAATTGAATAATTATAAAAATAAATAAATAAATAAATTGAATTGAATTGAATTTAAAAATGACAAAGTATTATGGTTAAAAATTTCAGGGGTCAAAAATAGTTAGTTAATAAAATGTCACCAGTAATTCCAATATTATTATTACTATACAATTTAATTTTGTCCATTTTGAGTGTTGCTTTACTTTTATTAAATAAAATATTAATAAAATAAATTATTATAATGATGATTTTGGATAATTAACCGAAAATCCTTAACTAATTTTATTAATTCATTAATATTATTAATTTATTATGACTATCATTCTATTTACGAATAATCAATTTATCCATTTTTCTTTTTTACTATTTTTACTATTTACCTTTTTTTGTTATTTTTTTTTCTTTTTTTCATGCAAACTGAATTTTTTCGTTGTAAAAAAGAAATCTTTGTGAATGCTATTAATTTCTTTGTTTCTAATGTCAAGTAGTTTCACCAATTGATCTCTGACTAATTTATTATCGATCACCTTATTTTTTTTATCTTCTAATCGATCTAATTTTATCTTTTAATCGATCTAATTTTATATCTTCTAATTCTTCTAATAATTAATTTATTTTGAATTTTCTTTTTTTTTTTTCATTTGAACTTTAACCTTCCTTCTCTTTCACCATCATCATCATCATCATCATCGTTATCTTTGATCTTTGTTATTTCGATCAATTATTACATTTATAACTTTATCTCTCAATCTTTTTTAATGATTATCATTTCCTTAAATAAATAAATTATCTCTTATCATTTCTCTTCAACCACTATTACTACTACTATTACTATTACTACTATTGTCAATAGAATAAATCCGAAATTACTTTATTTTATATATCTTTTTAGTCATAAATAATAATGTTTATAATAATGATTATAAGGATTATAATGATTATTATTAATTACACTTAATATATCAAATGTGAAGATAACGATAATCATTATTGGGTGGTCTTTGTCCCTATTATTTAATATACTAAATATATTATTATTATTCTTCTTGATCTAATTAAAATGAATGATGATATAAAATATATAATAAAAGATATAAAAGTTATATAAATATTTATATATAAACGTTCATATCGATCGATCATATTTAAAACCTCAAGAATCTTGGCACGGACACGGTCATGATATTGTAGAAAGATAAGAGCAAAAATTTCTATATATAAAAACCTCAAAGAACCGTTGTCGATTTGCCGATGGATATGTTTATTTATTTATCCATTCATCATCGTCGTCGTCCCCTGAAATTCTTTTAAAACATTTTTGTCATCATCATCATTATTATTATTATTATTATCATTATTATTATTATTATTATTTATGATTTTAAATCATTATTATTTAATCATTTTTAATTATTTATTTACTTTAATTAGTTTTGTTCCTTTTGTCACTTTGTTTAGATATAAATATTATATCATAAATATAATTATTATATAATAATAATAATTGAATTAAGATTGATTACGTTTATCTGTTATATAATATCGCACTTTATTATTTATTATTTATTAATAATAATAATCATAATCATAAATAATAATCATAATCTTAAAACCGTTAATAAAAGTGATGTTAAAGAATTTAACATAATGATAACATCATTATTTAAATTGAGTACAAAATCGGCAATCGGATCATTTGGGGAAGATGCTTTTTTCACATGATTTTAAGTCGAATTTGGTTAATTGAGACTGTCCCACAAAATCCCCGCATTTCTTTACCTTTTTGATGAAATTATTATTCGTAAGCCACTTTTTGTTTGAATATTTGCTATTTTTATTTTTTATTATCATTCATGAATTTATTTTTATTATTATCATTCATGATTTTATTTATTATTCATTAATTATTTATTTTATTTTATTTTATGTTATTTTATGTTATTTTTAATTTTAATTTATTTTATTTTGTATCAACTTCGATATTTTTGATGAACTTATTTTGTTATTTGGTTATTTGGCTATTGATTCAATGTTTGAACTTTCGATATCCATTCATGGCTGTAGATGTCGTCATATGCATATGTTCAAAAAAAAAAAAAAATTATGCAAGGGATCTAAATTATTATTATTATTATTATTATTATTATTATTATTATTATTTTATTATTATTATTATATTATTATTATTATTATTATTATCAGGTAACCCTTGCTAAAGATCCAACGATCCAAAGACTATTATTTATTTATTTTTTTTTATTTATTTATTTTACCAGCTGAGAATTATTATTATTTGTTAAAAAAAAAAAAATAATAATGATTTTCTTTTTTAATTTAAAGTTTTTTTAGGTAAAATAAATACTTTTGTGTACGTTGTATAGACATGGAAAATCCCTCTTTTTTGTAAAAAAAAAAAAAAAAAAAAAAAAATTATTTTAATTTTAATAAATAAATAAAAATCTCAAGCTTTCACATGTCTTTTATCAAACTTTATCTTAAAAAAAAAAACCTGAATTTTTTTTTTTTTACAAAAAATATAATAATCATATAAAATCTCCCTGAATGGGAGAGTCTCCCATTACATCCTTTTGTGGATATTTGAAAGTGGTTGCTTGATCATCCAATAAAAGATTGGTTAACCTGATCACCCAGTAAAAGATTTGGTTAGTGTCTATGCATTCACGTGTTGGTAAATTCTTTTTTTTTTTGTTAATTTTTATATGATAAAGTGAAATGTATATGTGGGTGTGGGTGTGCGTTGTGTAAAGGTAAAGTTTAGAGAATCGATAGAAGAAGAAAAATGCAATGGCAAAAAAAAAAAAAAGGAATGGTATGAATGGAGACTAATTAATATAATTAATGAATAAATAACAACACGATTCACTTTGTCAAAATCTCGTGGCAAAGAAGAAGAGTAATAATTAGAAACAAAAGAAAAGAACGTGTAAATCTCTCAACAAAATAACAACAATAAAAACAACAACACGCGGCAAGTAATGGATAAGGAATTACAGCAAATTATTATTACTATAATAATTATTATTCTCATTACAGAATGGGAGTCGCAGTATAATTATTTTTAATGAATGTGGTGCATTAAATTATTGTTAAAATTTAAAATTTATATATTTGGTTACGTTCTTTTTTTTTTATCTATTTTATTATTATTATATATATATTATATTATGCAAAAGAATTAAACTGTCACATGTATAGATTATTATTAATAATATCTTATATAATAATAATAATAAATTTAAAAAAAAAAATCCATTATTAAGCGAGGTACTTCTCGCGGTGATCCTGATTAAAAATTAACTACCAGTGCATATATTAATTAGTTCTATTTTTAATTACGAGTCACGTGTATTTAACTATGACTTGTTTATTTATTGATCAAAACAATGAATTGAGAAACAACTAGTTGACATATAAAGAGAAGAGAAGAAGTGGGCGGTCCAAGTACTGTACTTACAAACGGAATTCGTTGAAAGAAGAAAAAAAGTAATGAACGAAAAAATTATTTTCATTCATTCCATCTTGTTTATTTATTTATTTATTTATCCATTGGTATACTGCTTGTGCGTTTTCTGTTTGTTATTTATTTATTTCCATTTT
The DNA here is from genome assembly GCA_910592015.1 of Diversispora eburnea. Classification (NCBI taxonomy): domain Eukaryota; kingdom Fungi; phylum Glomeromycota; class Glomeromycetes; order Diversisporales; family Diversisporaceae; genus Diversispora; species Diversispora eburnea. The sequence goes on along the minus strand of CAJVPK010000881.1, from coordinate 4,348 downwards.
TAATTTTAAACATGCAATCCCGTTTACTTATTCACTTTTTTTTCACCCCGAATTAACTCTTGAATTCCTTTATTCGTCTTTTGTTCAATAAATAACAGTTTTTATTAATCAGGGGACCTATTTTTTAATCAGTATTAATGATGTATTTAGACCTTACCAATAATACAAAGCCTACCTTGAACTTTATCAACTTATAAATTTCTTAATGAGATACCAAATCTGAGAATTAAAACAAAGTATAATAAATATATTATAAAAAGCAAATCAGAAAGTTGTAATTTACTGAGTCCCTTCAACAAGAAAACTAAAGAATTTACTTAACTCCTTTTGAAATGTTATTATTAACAAACAAGTTTTGCAAAAATACATTTATTGAAATAATTGACTTTTAAAATAAAAATATATTACTGCATATTTTTTTTAAAAAAAAATAAACTTCTTGATTAGGTATTTAAACTTTATTAATAAATGTAAAAACAAAAGATAGTTATTTACAACAATATAATAAAAAATAAAGTATTTATAAAAAGTTATATTCAATAACTAGCTCAATGCTCACCTACTATAAAATAGCTTTAAACACAACCAGAAAAGAACATTTCCATACTATCCAAGTATTATATTACTTGTTATTTTATTATACCATATATTTGTATTATCAACTGTGCTGATCTTTTATTTACTTTGCTTATTAAATATTAATAATTTTATGGTTATTTTGTAAAATCATACCATACAGTTTAGTATATGTAATAATATTTTTTTTACAAGAAAAATAATGTATAATAATTAAATTAATAATAAATAATAAATAAATTTAATAAAAAAAAATATCTAATCAAATAAATATATTTTTTAAAATAAAAAAGAAATAGTATCTAATATACTTTAATTATTAAATCATGAGATAAATAAAAAAAATTATTATTTATTTGAGGAGTATTGCTAAATATCACTACAGATGATTGTCATCACTAGATAAAATTTCATAATTTTTTGATCTTTCTTAATCCTAATTTTGTTCAATAATAATAATCACCTGTGGAAATATTTAATAATTTTTTAATTATTGTTCAGAAAATAACATAGGACACTTATTGGATGATAAAGTAATATCAAAGTTATATTTTTGATCTTTAAAAGTTCTGATTTTGATGCATATGTTAATAATAAAAATAAAAAACATCAAAAATGTAACTTCAGATAGGTATCTGTCTGATTTTATAATAACAATTGTAAAATAAAAAACACATAACAAACAATAAGGAAAAAAAGATTTTGATAATATATATTATACTTTATTTTTTATATGATGCAGAAACCTTAAAGATATCCAATGTTTTAAATTACTATAGCTTTATTTTCAAATTTAGAACTTAAAAAAATAATACATAGTTTGATAACTCTAGTTAAGCTTTATAATTCTATGTATTTTTTTCTATAGTTAATAAGTAAATTATTAAATAGTTAAGTTTTGTTTAGTGATATTTGTAATATAAAATCTATAATTTTCAACATTAAATAATCATCTCTAATTGGTTAAATTTTTCTGTAATTCACATGATTTACATTTAATTGGTTATTGATTCAAACATTTAATAAAAATATTAAATAAAATATTAAAAAACATTAAAATGATATATCATGAAACATTTTTTATTAAACATTTAAATCAACAATTATTTAAATTTTATTTTTTGTTTTAAACCATTTCCTTGATCCTAAATCATCTCTCTTTTATTTTTGATATTTATTAGATTATATGATCAAATTCTTCTAAAACATTTTCTGAAACGTGATAATGTGACCAATATTTCTTTACTGCAAAGACAGCAACCTTCCCTGAAAGATGTTGTTCATATGCACTCATATATCAGTTAGATCGACATACAAACTGATAAATTTTAGTCAAGGAAACAAAATCTAATGTATGCAGAACAATTTCTTTAAAGTCTCTAAAAGTATAATCGCAATACAAACGTACATATCATTTTGTATCCCTCCAAAATGACTCAATGAAATTGAACTCACAATGAAATTTTGAATAAAAGATACACGTATATCTAGTTGCTTTAATAATTTCTTGACAATGATTTTTTTGAAATACAAAATCAGTTTGCTGATTAAGGATACGAGTTGCATAACATTGCGATGAATAAAAATAAAAAAGTACTAAAGATAGAAGAGAAAGAATCAAAAACCATTTCAAAAATAAATTTTCAAAAACTAATAAGAAAGAGTTTGCAAAATATGAAATATTTATTGGCTCAAAAAGTTGAAGATAGCAGTGTACAAATTTGCTGAATCAACAATTTGTGACTTATATGAGTCACATTGTTTTGTCAACTCTTGCATTTATAAGCTATACTCTTCAAAAATTTGTCAGATACCCTTTGGTTTTGTTATATTGTCGATATCTACAAACATCAAAATATGAGAAGATCATTTGATATTCTACTGTCACAGAGAAATGGTTGTTTGCCTCGTCTTTAAGATTCATCTTTAAAACTACTAAAGTATTGTTGGTATATGCATTATAATTACTGCTATTATTGAACATGAAAAGTATAACTTTTTCTGGATATGTCTTTTCAAAAATTGAAATAACTTTTTTTTTACTTGTTTTAAAAAGTCTTGGTTCGTCTACTAACCATCTCGATTAGAGCCTGGATGTATAATAATGCAAGCTTCAGTATATAAAAGTTGCTGATCTTCCAGAAGTAAATTATTTACGACTTGGCCTTCTTCCGAAAGATAAAAACATCCAATCGATTTACATATAAAATTATTCACATAAATACTAAGTCCTTCATCAGGAATTTTTATATAACGTTCTACAATATTATACAAACGAAACGTTTGAATAGTGTTCTATAACGACACCAACGTACTAGAATATAACATTCTAAAATGCTATACAAACGTTCCATTCGTATTATGTTTTATGAATGACATTTATATAACGTTATATATCACCATTTATAACATATAATGAATGTTTCGTATTAATAATGTTGTATATCGGCATTCGTATATCGTTAGTCATAACGGTACGAATTTTTTATAGCATTCTAGAATGGTATTTAATAATATTAAAGTACAAAATATTCGTTTTACACTATAAAAATGATCATTTAATAAACATTTATTGTATTATTTTTTTATAGCATTTAATGTTAAATAACATTTTTTATATTTAATTTATGTGTTTTTTTTTGATTTCAATCTTTATTATTTTCTTTATTAACTATTATTTTACATTTATTATAATTATTACTATATTATTTTATTGCATGTATAATAAAGAAATATATTAATAAATATTAATTCGTTACGAATTTTTAAAATTTTAAAATAATAATTTTTATTCCATATCACTTTCATCATTATTGCCTTTGTCCATTTGAAACAAATTTATATTATTTTCTTCATTAGAGTCAATATAAATTATACCAACGTCTTCGTTGTCTTTATTCATATTGTTGTTATTATCCTTTTTCAATTCTGAGGATGATTCTGAGGATAATTCTGATTCTGATGATAAAATATAGATAATTCCATTTTCAATTTTATCCTAAATTATAATAATATTTAATATTTTTTTTTATTTTTTTGACATGATCAATAAATTAATATTTAAATAAAACTTACTATATTTTTTCTTATTTTTGATTTCATTATTTCGTCTTTTACTCGTATACCTCCATTATCGGGATCAAGAATTATTTCGATTGTTTCTACAGCGAACGCGAGGAGGGGTTTTGCTTCCTTAATGAGATTTGAAAATACTTTTTGTAATATTTTATTATACCATGTTGATGTTTCTTCGTCATCGTTATCTTTATTTTTTTAGATAGTTTTTAAATGCTTTTTTAACTTCATTTTTTTTCTTCCAATCCATTATTTCTTTTATCGTAGCATTGTTACTAATACTTGATAATAAATCTTCGCCAAAGGTAGAAAATATTGCCAATTTAATTTTGATAACCATATTGTCTCTCATTGATCAAAATTTTTCTAGAATCTATATTATAAAATATTATTTAATATCATATTTTACTAAATGTTATTTAATATAAAGTAAATTATTAATTAAATTATTTACCTTTCCATGAATGTTTTTTTCAAATATATGATTCTATTTATTATCTAAATATTTTACAAGAAATCTAGGATCTTTTAATTTTAAGTAGTCCTTTATTTGTTGATTTATTTTTTCAATATCCGAATATATATCCGTTTCCATAATAAGTTTTGATACAAGATACTTTTTTTTTTAATTCAGTAATGTCTTTTTTTATTTCTAATAGTGTATTCATTATTTTTTGATTTGTTTTTTCATCTAAAT